>BHFT01032338.1:0-12535 GCA_004320025.1 Laticauda laticaudata
CACCACGGCTGCTGGACTCACACTGAGATCCAGATGATTTTCTTCCCCTTTTAATCGGAAAATATGGATAGTCCACCATGGGGCCTTCTACATACTCTAGACATACTGCAGACATCCTAAATACCGCGAGATACATCCCAGATATAAACGTTTTGTCCGTTTTAATCCTTTATATACGAGATGCATACGCTTACATCCTTTCTATTTCCGTGCTACTAACGCTGTGTAGACGTTCCGTGTACCTTTTGTTTCCTCCTCTTTCCGTTTTCAGCTGAAGCGGATGTGAGTTGAGGGATGCCCAGAGGATGTGGAGAGGATACAGTGGATGTTTAACGGATGATAACGGACATAGAACATTTGTTGCCCGTATATGTCGCGGATGTACTTCATACGCAGCGGAAAGTTCATCCGTTCACAAAGTTCTGTGCATCTAGAAATATCAAAGCATTTGTTTTTCAGGATGAGCCTCATAGTATTCCAAAGTGTCCAAAATGACTCTCACATTGTCTTTAATTTGTCTCTTTGGCAGAAATCCATTTTGATCAGGATGAATAAAACTGTTTAAATATTTTTAAGTCTTTCTGCCAGTATTGAAGCAAAATTTTATAATCTGCATTTAATAAAAAAATAGGTCTATTGTTCTTAATTTGTAATGGATCGGCCTCTCTTTTGGAAAGTGTAATATAAGCTTCTGACCATGATTTAGGTATCCTCTTCTTTACCATAACTTCATTCATAACTTCTAGCAATGGAAGATTCAACAATTCTTGGATTTTTAATAAAATTCTGCCAGAAGTCCATCTGGCCTGGTGCCTTTCCATTATTTTGCTTCTTGAGTGTTTCAGTTAACTCCATCATCATTATATTGCTTTCTAACATTGTTTCAATCTCTTTAGGTATCTGGGGTAGATTAGGATTCTGTAGATACTGTTTAACTCTTTCTCATTCTCTCTTGTGTTCTTATTTCTCATAATAGTCTCATATGATTACCTTCTTCTCTTTGCTACCATAACAAACTTAGCCTTGTTCATCTCTTAATTTCAATATTTTTCTTGATTCTTTCTCCTTTCTCAATTTATATGCTAACCATCTACCTGGTTTTTTGCATCTTCAAAATAGTTCTGTTTAGCACCTCTCATTTTTTGTGGCTGGCTTTTCTATTTCTTTTAGACCCATTTTATGTTTGGTTATATCCATCTTTAACTTGATATCCTTTTTCTGTGGCATTTTATGTCACTCTTTTTCATGTCCTTTATACTCATCCTCTAATGCCTTAGAGGCTAATCTTTTCATAGTATTTCTTTTCTTTGTATAGTCTATTATAAAGCCTCTGGCATATTGCCTTCATTGTATCCCATACTTTCTGAATGGATGTATCTTTACAAAATATCTTTGTATTTCAATGTTTTCTCTCTTGCCACTTGCAATATTTGTGTTTTATGGCTTTCTTTGTAAATCTGATGTGAACTTCTCTTGGTAAACTTTCTCATTGCATATCTTGTAAAGACTCAATAAACCTCATCTATTCCATCCATCATCTTCTCTCGAGTTGTTTCCAAAGCTTCAGCCAATATTTCTATCATTATCTTAGCTAGGTTTTGCTTTTTTCTTCCTCTATGTTTTGAAATCTGAGATAAAATTCTGATCTGTCAATCTCCCATCTCAGGACACCACTTTTATCTTGTTCAACCACAGTTAATCTGGTATCAGTGTCTCCAATCTTCTTATCTTTTTGTTTACCTTCTTAAATTTTCTTGGAGCCTCTCATCATACTTCATCATTATTTGTTGGATGCTCTTCACTTTTTCATCGGTTTTCCCTGTTCTTTGTTCAGTGTTCTCTTTTCTTTGTTCCAATATTCTCTGTTCTTTGTTTAATGTTCTCTGTTCTCTTTTCAATATTCTCTGATCTTGTTTGAATATTTTGAATTCCTTGCATAATCATCTGCAGGGTCACTTTTTCTTGTTCTTTTTCTTGCTTAAACATTGTCTGTATTGAGCAATTGTCCTCCAGATGGTGGAGCGGAGAAAGCAGAAGCTGAAGAACCAGGAGTTGTTAACTCCCTACTCATTTTGAGAAATAACAAGATCTTTCAAATTCTTCTAGACTTAATCCAGTTGTGAAAAAACCAATTACAATTCCAAGTAAATATCGTGGAAAAAAAACAAAAAAACAATTGGTAATAATATTTAAAAAGAAAAAAGGAAAAAAAATTCTTCAAACTCTTGTATACCTTAATCCAATCGATTAATTAGATAATAATAAAAATTCAGAAATAAAGAAAAAGGGCATATGCACACCATAAACAGACATGAAAAAAAAAAAAGAAAAATTGTAAAGTCCCAAAAAAGACAAAGAGGTGAGGAAAAAGACTAAAAAAAAAAAAGAAAAAGATTCTTCAACACCTTAATCCAATTAAGAGATCTCAAATATAAAAAGATACATAAAAAGAGACCATAAAGAAACCAATATGAAAGGTAGACAAGTTCCAGAAAGCCAAAAATCCAAATATTTATTTTGGGGAAAAAAAAATAAACTGATTGGGAGGGGGGGTAGCACAGCTTAGAAAAAATGAAAAAAAAAGCACACTGCACTTTGTTTAATTATCCAAGGCTCTTATTATGCTCTCTTCTCCAAAGGCTTATCAACCTTTTCCTTTCCTAAGTTTCAACACCAGACTCCAGCTGCTAGTAGAAACTCAGAAGAGCACCTGCAATAATACTCTCCAATGCTCTTCCCTCCATCTTATCAACCAGGCAATGTCCTTGAAACCAAGTTACAGTTCTTTCTCAGCTTTGTCTGGTAAAAAAAAAAAACACAGGATACTTCCAATGTTACATTTGCAATGTTGCAAAGTTTCTTTAGCTTTCACTTTCCCCTCTCCTTTTCCAAGCAAAATATAATAAGAATTAATTAAAAAGAAAAAAGGTATTGAAAAAATAACTATAGGGAATCTCTGGCTTAAAATATTATAAAATCAAAAAAGAGAAAAGAATAAATAACAAGAAAAAAAAGAAATCAGTCCAGTTTCAAAATATAAGATCATGCATAAAAAAATCTAGCAATGAAAAAAAAATATTACTTTGACATTCTTGTTTAAAATTGCCACTTAATCACTTCTGTCAAAACTTTTACAGATTCTTTCTTTCCTTTAGGGTGTCCTTTCAAATCTAAAAATATAAAAAAAGTTCTTACCAAACCGGCACACTCTCTCTTTCTGTTCTCTTCCTCTTCAGAGCTGTCCCAACTTCAGCAGCTTTAATAACTGCCTCTTTGCCGCTGGCAAAAAGAGCTTCTCCTGGATCTACCAGGGACTTTGTGATATCCCTGGGATTGTCAGGATGCGGTCTTCACTTTCACCATCTCTTCAGGACAGTTTAGATCCGATTGGACCGTCCAGGAGCAAAGATATCAGCAGCAATCTCAGACCTCTAAGATCGCAGGCTGTATCGTTGTGACGTCAGCTCCGCACTCTCCAACATGTGTATTTTCTATTAGCTTCTATTTTTATCTTTTTTAGGACTAATGTCTCTTTTCTCGGAGGGCCGAATGTCAGCCTTCAAGATTTTCTCCCTTTGCTTTGCATCTTTTGGCTTGGATTTTGAATGGAGCACCCCTGACAACAAGTCTTAAAGATGTCAAGTTTGAAGACCCCTGGTTTAGAACAATATAACCCTTCAAGTTGTGTCTGAGAATCAGCTTGCACCAAGGATAGCTCTTTCAGTATAGGCATGTCATAATCCCTACCTTTTGCCAATTAACAATTATGTTTTTAAGAAGAGATTGGACAACAATTTTTCTGAAATGGTACCTCCTAACTGAGCATGGGGTTAGATTAGAAGACCTCCAAGGTCCCTTCCAACTCTGTTATTCTATCATAGCAGTTTGAAAAAATCAGAACAATAATGGAAGAGAAGAACTTGCCTTTAATATGGATTCAGCATTACCAAAGGAGCTTATTTTTTTTTCAATTTTAGTTCCAATGCTTCAAAATTAGAAGAAAAGGTACTGAGACCTGGACAAGAACAGTCAGAATCAAGTTTTCAGGTAACTCTGCTCCGAAAGTTAGAACAGTAGCCAGAAAATATATTGTTCTAACAATATATTCTCTTAAGCACATAAAAGGCATGGGTTTATGCTTAAAAATCACTAACTAACCTCAAAACAGGAAGAGTCATTACAGATAGACTCTAACATCTTTCTCCACTTGTTCTACCACACTAGCTGCATCAAAACTGGGTAAGACTATGCACACATTGGAGTGGAATTATAATAGCAAAGCATAAGCACAGCATAGCATATAGGGCTTAGAGTTTATGAATTGGCATGTATCTATAGACTATCCTAGTGATCACTATTCACTCCAAATTGGAAGTGAGAAAAGGCAATTAACCCTATGGCAAGACCAATCCAATAAATCCCCTCTCCCTTTGCTTCTCATTTAATAGGGGAGGGATCTGGTTCTTAGATGCACATCTAGGCCGAACTCTTTGCATGAACTCATTTGCATGAACTGCCATATCCAAGAATATTGCAGTGGATCCCCTGCTTGCTTCCAGTATAAACAAGATCATATGTTTGTTCCAACCAAAAGATCAGAGGTAGTATTCAGCAGGTTCTGACCAGTTCTGGAGAATCAGTAGCAGAAACTTTGAGTAGTTTGGAGAACCAGCAAATACCACCTCTGACTGGCCCTGCCTCCTGAGTCCCAGCTGATGGGCTGGGTTTTCTTTTTTTGCTCTGAACAGGAGAATGGAGCTGGAAAGCAGGTTAGTGGGGTGGGGAGGGAATGGGATTTTGAAGTAACCTTCCCCTGGAGTGGGGTGGAAATGGGGATTTTGTAGCATCCTTCCCCTGGCATGCCCACTAAGCCATAACATGCCCACCAAGCCACACCCACTGAACCAGTTGTAAAAAAAATTGAATACCACCACTGCAAAAGATCCCACAAAAGCAACAGTGAGGAACAATATTTTTATTCATGCACAACATATCACAATTTTAAGGCTGTCTGCAGATAGAGGTAAAGAAAGTCAAGATGATGGCTGAACCACACCATTGAAGCCCCCTTTCAATGTACAGGATGGCGTTCTGACCACCACCACCCAGACGCTCCTGACAAATTAATATTTGTCAACAGCCAACATCCAGAAAAAAACACCTTTATCCAAGTTGCATCAAACATTTTCTTGTTACATAAGAAACCTCACTGCAACATTTTCACTGTTCCCTTAGAACCGCAATTCAGAAATCCTACAGGAAATTAAGATAATTAAAACTGTGCCTGAATCAACAAGCCAGTGTTACAAGTCATGTATTTTCAATTAGATTCACACACAATCTGGAAGAGAGCATAGATGGGTTAATGTATCAGTTTCATCAACAGAAATATTCATCATCATTACCACTTTCATCTGGTGGAAATGAGAAGCAGATGTTATGGAACTTTTCCACATTTGTACTCCCAGCCCTTACCTCCCATTGAATACAAATTGGAAAACACAATGAATTATGTTATTCAAAGTATATTGTTGTGAATTTGCTTCATAACATGGGTTTAGCTGTGTAGTAATGTAGTTATTAGGTTCAAGGGCACTCTTAAAGTATCGACCTGTCACCCAAGATAAATGGGCTCTAAACTAATCAGATTGTAAATTACAGACCTATTTGTTGAAGCAAGTTTGAAGCTTTTCAGTTTTCCATAATGACCCTTTCCTACATTTTGACAGTTTGGTAATATTCAGTCATACAGCTTGTTTCTGTTTGGTTATAGTTTGGCTCTACCAATCAGGAAACAAAATCTGCTTTATTTTTAATTTTTTTAAGACCACACTTGGAATACTGCCTCCAATTTTGGTCACCATATTACAAAAAGATGTTGAAACTTTGTAAAAAGTGCAAAGAAGAGCAACTAAGAAGATTAAAGGCCTAGAGACTAAAACATCTGAGGAATGATTGCAAGATTGGGATTTGGCTACTCTAGAGAAAAAAAGGCCTAGTGGGGACATGATAGCAGTATTCCAGTATTTGAGGGCCTGCCACAAAGAGGAGGAGGGGTAAATTGATTTTCCAAAGCACCAGAGGGCAGGACAAGAAACAATGGATGGAAACTAACGAAGGAGAGAAGCAACCTGGAATTAAGGAAAAACTTCCTAACAGTGAGGACAATTAACCAGTGGAACAACTTGTCTTCAGAAGTTGTGGGTGCTCAAGTCACTGGAGGTTTTTAAGAAGAGACTGGACAGTCACTTGTCTGAAATGGTATAGGATCTCTAAGGACCCTTCTAGCTCTATTCTGATACTGATTCTTCTTTAAAAACTCCAGTAATGGAGCATCCATGACTTCTGGAGGTAAGCCATTTGACTGATTAAGTATTCTCACAGTCAGGAAATTTCTCCTTAGTTCTAGGCTGGATCTCTCTTTAATGAACTTCCACCCATTACTTCCTTAGATATTTAGATCACTCTCTACTGTTGAGTCAGGTACCATTATTCTATACCATGCATTTAGTTTTTCTTGCCTAAGTGTGCAAACCTTACTTTTCTCACCATTGAATTTTGGGCAACTGTTCATCTGAAAATATGGTCTGTTTGTATAGGGTCTCCTGCTTGAGCAGAAGGCTGGACTAGAAGACCTCCAATGTCCCTTTCCAGCTCTATTCTGATTGATATTTATCAAATTGATTTGCAGGCTATCTTGCAGTCCAGACTATTTGCTTAAACATAACTGAATTATTTCACTGAATGGTTGAAGCCATGTTGAGGTTGAGCAAGTGTCCCTATAAAAGATAGTCAGAAATTCATTTTAATTCTGTGATCTGGAAGTATATATTTACTCTAGTAGTATATAATAATAAATTTGTTTCAGAAGAATTTAGAGATTTCTTCAAAGTTTACCCAAAGTTATATTAGAAAATTAGTAAAAATGAGAGTCAGCATGGTATAGTGGTTTTTAATCTTTTCCAATACACAAAATATTGTTTTAATAGGATTTGGATTCACAAATTCCAATGATTTGGATTCACAAATTCCAATTAAAATAAGGGCTGCTTGATGTTAAATAATATCAATCTAATATTTTGAAGAAGCTATTTCTATATTGTCATCTCTTAGATTTCATTTGATTAAGATGTAGCATTTGGAATCCAAATGTTACAATTTAGAATAATTGCATGCGCATTAACAACAGCTAGTAGGACATTTATCTTATGGGAATTGGGTAATTACAAGGACTGCTGACCAATTATAATGTTTAGCTAATTAGCTGTGTTGCTTTTAATCAGTTAATGACCAATTAATTAATTAAATACATTGGCCAAATGTGATACTGCTTGTACATTTGTTTTTAACTTTTCATGTTTATCCTTTTTAAATATTTTCTTTGCTTTTATGCATCTTTACACTGCAATTAAAAATGGAGCTTACATAATACTTTGATTAATAAACATCAGCATAGCATCCAATAACAATATGGCAGTATGCTTAATAATAGGGGAGGCAATTTTTAATTCTATAACAATGATAACAATTCAACATGAAACTCATATTGTCACTTCTGCCAAATTTAATAAGGAGGAGGAAATCAATTTGCTCATGCTAGTATAATTAAATGCATGGTCTCATGATTGTGACTGAACTAAAGGGAGAACCATAAGCATTAAAACAGTTTGACTTAATTGTTATTAAATCAAAGAATATGGCTGAGGACGTAATCATGTCCATGGATCAGTTTTGATACTTTAGAGTCGGACTGTAAGGGAAATTTGTTGACAGGAAAAATATGTCTACCATGTTTTAGGTTTTTTTTACATAGTGCATGAAAATGGAATGTTTAACGTTCTCCAGCCCAACTGATTTTCAGAATTCTAAATGAGTGATACAGCTGATTTATATTTCTAGGAAAGTTCCAGTATGTCATTTAAGGCAGTAAATAGATTGCGTAGCAGAGAGTCTGGTAGAGCTAGAGGGAGGAGCTAAACAAGGAATTAATTTGGAGTGTCTATATCAGAGGTCTCCAAACTTGGCAACTTTAAGACTTGTGGATTTCAACTTCCAGAATTCTCCAGGCAGCTATGATTGGATTCATGGTTGTGGCAGCAAGCTTGCCCTCAGGTTTTAAAATGGATTGAACTGAGAAACACCTCATGGTTGAGTGAGAAGCTTATTCCTTACTCTCCCTTGATCCAGGCCAACACGATAATCATTACACTACACTGGTTGCACTGATTTCTTCTACTACGAAGTAAAACATTTTGCAAATAACTCTGTTTTGTCCATCAGTTGGCTTAGCAAATTATTTTTGGCAGGATCCAGATATTAGGTTAGAGCATTACTTTAACCACTTTATCCTTCTGGATACTTTCATGCTTCCAAGAAATAATGAGTTAGATTTTTCAGGGAAATCTAAAACAATAAACTGGGAAGAATTTATGCTTTACCGACAAAAATATAGTCTCTATTTAACTCTCATCAGCTAACCATACCTTTCTGGGATTCGAACCCGGGCTACTTCCAAATTAGGTAGATGTATTAACTTCTAAGCCACAGGTTCAAAGTAAGGAGAATTCATGGCTTAGAGGTTAATACATCTACCTAATATGCAAGTAGCCTGGGATTCAAAATTCAGAAGAGTATGGCTAGCTAATGAGAGCTAAATTGCTTGAAATAGATCTGTACTTGTCTCCTTTTATTTCTTTGTCAGTAAAACATAAATTCAACACAAAAATAGTTTGTTGTAAAAGCGACTGCCTGTGACTCCTGGATTGGGGCTGAAAAGCAAAAGTTTAAAAACTGATCAAAAACACATAATGAACTGGGAATAACATGTATATATCTCTGCTGTACATACATTATATGTCTAGCTTTTCAGATATATATTATTTTTTAGCCGTGGAGGTAAATAATAAGTTTATATGAATCTGAAGAACAGATGAAGGGTTATGAATTCCTTAATTTTTGATCAGAGATAATGATTGTACTATGTGAGAGATAAGCCATTTTATACTTTCTTCAATAATAGATTATAGGGCTTTGAAGTTTAACTTTATTGTTGGTTTACCTGTTAATACTCTCTCTCTCTCTCTCTCTCTCTCTCTCTCTCTCATCAAATTGGTTGCAAATAGCTGTAGATGTTTATAAACCCTGAGCCGATTTGCAAGGGGAGGAAGTTACCATTGTTGCAATATATTTATCAGTATTCAACTTGGGGAATAACGTGGGTTTTTTTTGTCTTTTTAATCAACATTTTTTAAAGTTTTGGTCTAATTTTGTTATATTTTTGTAAAAATATGTAAAAATTTATTTTCCTTTTTTGAGTTTATATTTCAACATTTTGAATAAAAAAATTACAACTCTTAATTTTTGATTGTGTAAAAATGTACTACGTGGGGGCTTAATTTGAAATTAAAAACTGTATATTTCCTGGATGTTATTTTTTTAACAAATTTTATTCAGTTTTTCACATTAAAAACAAAAATCTCTTTTTAGTGGACAACATATTTCTGGGTCATCACCTTTAAAATTACAAATATGACAGCAATTTATACATTTCATATATGCATTACTTAATTCTATTATTACCATTTTCCATTCAAATATTTCAGTAAGGAGAGAAACAACACATTAATTCTAGCCTCTTTCCATTTAATCTCAATTTGAACATCTTTTTGTTTCATTTCAATTTATTCAAGTTATAATCCTTTAAATTTTATTTTAAAAATAAAGATAAACAATATGTGCTTTGCTAACAACAACAACAACAACAATGACAATGACAACAAAACAACAATAACAACAATGCAACAAACAACAACAACAACAACAACAACAACAAACAATAATAATAATAATAATAATACATAATAATAATAATAATAATGTTGGCCAATGTCGCTCCTTGCTTTTAATAGTTCTATATTCCCTTTTCCATTAACATTATTTTTATTTAATTCGGGATTAATACAAATTTTTAACACTAAAAAAAAAAAACCAAAGTATAGGTTTCCCCCCTTTACTGTTTTGGAGTGTGGACACTCAATTGATTAAATATACCTTTATTCCCTTCATCTTATTCCAATAACCATTATTTTTTTAAGAAGTTACAATAATAATCTTACATTCTTTTCATTTGGATTCCACAGCATATTTTCCCCCCTTAATTTTTAATAAATGTTATCGCGTATCTATATTATCTTACTTTTCAAAATATTTTTAATTCAGAATATTCTTATTACCATTGTCACCCTGCAGAATCCCCTTTTTAATTCATCAACATTATCTCTTGAAAAAACCATTTCTTTTCAGTGTTTTATTATTTCCGTATTTCTTTATTTCATGCACCTGTTTCTTACTTCTGCTCCTCCCCCTCTTTCCCCAATCTTTTCTCATTCCAGTTTATATCTCTCTTTCTTTCGTATATCTTCCTTTTCCCTTTTCGCTGGTCTTTTTGCCTTTCTGGACTTTCTGACCTTCTTGGGACAGGATTCCCCCTTTTGCTTGCCTGCTTAAATCTCAACCTTTTACCTTCCTTCTTTCCCCGCTTCTTTGTTAGTGTTCTTTGCTATTAATTGTCTATTTAAATGTCTTCTCCTTGAAAATCAAACTCCTCTCCTCTGAAGCTCTTTCTTCTTTGTTCTTCAATCGCCATTTCCATTTTTTCTAACACGAGCAAAGTGATTCGCCTCTTTCTGTAGTAATTATCTCATATTTTAAGTTCATTTTAATTCTAAAGGGATATCATTCATTACACACTCTTGTTATCTTTATGAATCATTAAAGTCCACAAAAAAAACACTTTTACCTTTCCTTCTTTCTTCTGCCAAATTTCTATATTCCAAAGTTATTCCAGCCCAGGGTCTATACCAAAAAACATCAGTCAATCCCACAGTCAGTTCTTCCGAACTTTTTCATTCGGTTCTGCCTTTCACTTATCTAGGATTTCTTACTTTGTTTCAATATTTCTTTAAATGTTATATCCACACAAGTTCATTCAGAAACAGGACGCTTTCCCTTTTTGTTTAGCCTCAAGTTTTGTCAAAAGTGGCACTCTCCCATTTACAAAGTCTTCACCTTTCCCCTTATTTTTTTTTAGGTTTTTTGACCTCCAATATTCCAGCACAATCCAGTTCTCCAATTTGTTATTAGTATTATTATTATTATTATTATTATTATTATTATTATTATTATTATTATTATTATTATTATTATGTTGTTGTTGTTGTTGTTGTTGTTGTTGTTGTTGTTATTGTTATTATTATTATTATTTGACAATCTTTAGTCCAGTTTATTAGCTGTTTATTTGCCAAAAATATTTTTAGTCCAATTTAGTTAAATCTTTAGTTTAGCTACTTCCTTTCCCGGTTTGAAACCCCTGCTTAGCTTGTCAAAAATATTCTTTTTTTTTTTTCCTGTCCCTTTGTTAATTTCACCACTCACGGTTCTTTCTTGAAAATTTCATGTTACCTTCATAACCTGGGTACTTTTGTTTAGGTTGTACTGCCAGTTGTCCGGTTCAAGATGTTATCCCACCTCTTTCTTCCCTCCTGCACAAAGCTTAATCCAGCTGGAGGCTCCTTCTTCAGCGGGGCCATTTTAAACCACTGCTGCAGTTGCTCTTTGGGGGGGAAGACCAAGCCCAGGGGGAAATGTAGCTCCCCTCAACCTGGTTGTGGTTCCCCTTCCCTCCACCACCCTTCCAAAGGCAGCTTCAGCCCCTAATCGTAATTGATCGGGGCTCTCCAATGAAAAGCCACGCGACATAGCTGCCAGAGAGTCGTGATCTATAGTCCGTCAGTGAGAGGCTCTGCCTTCTGTGCCTCTTTTCCTGGATATTTCTATTTAACAAAAACATAGTTTCTTTATCCAGGCAGTCCAAGGAAAAAATTAACATGGAGACTAATAATTCAGAGGAATCATGACTCGAGAGAAAGAACTATGCAAAGATTATTTGCTGGACAAGCATAAAAGATCTTATGCTACCCTCAAAGACCACCAATAGCAAGGACATTGATCTGACAAATGAAAATGTTCTTTTTGTGGATAGAAATCATTTATAAAAATTAGGTAAAGAGAAAGATCAGCCACAAAAATGCACCATTTGTTATAAAACATGGTTCTTATACCTTGTCACTCCGCATAAAAATCTCTAGAAGGAAGCTTTGCTGACTTGGCTGATAGTAAACACTAGGTTCCTGCTACTGGCAGAGTCATTCAGCCAAGGCTAAGTTTTTCTTCCCCAAGGATAACTGAATTTATTAGCTGTGCATTATTTAAGCCAAAAGAACCATCTGAGGAGGCCAAATGTATCAATAACTTTCAGTCAGCAGAATTTCATGCAAGCTTCTGTAGCCAAGCAAGGCCAAATTCCAACAGCATTAAGCACACAGCAAGAAGCATACAAGATAAAATTCATAAGAACTTATGCTGCTTTTAATTTGTTTTTGCCCTGTATAAGCATAAAAGCTATATAAACAGAAGGACTCAGCATCTTAGTGACTGTGGAACAGAAAGCTTATATCGCCACTGCAGCTAGCAAAAT
>BHFT01032339.1:0-19813 GCA_004320025.1 Laticauda laticaudata
GACTACGTACAGTAGGACCATACCAAGAGGGGAGGGGTGTTCCATATTAACATACTCCAAATAGGCTATTCCTATTGTACAAGAATACCCGACGCTGATTGGTTACTTTTCTTGACGCTGATTGGCAAATAATAGCAAGCCTATGATTGGCCAATTCAAGCGGCGTGAAAAACAAGTAGCCGTCATTGGACACTAGCTGTGAGCAGCTTCTCTATATAAAGAGCTGCCGCGGCTCCTGGTTAAGATGGACTTTCTGCACTGAATAAAAAGAGCTGAAGTTATGCTTGTCTCCGAGTCTCATTCTTCTGCAAACACAACACTGATCATGACTTATTTTTGGCCAATGAAAGAAGGTGGCTTCATTCTGACAGTTTAAAGTTAGATCTAGTATAGATCTAGTATAGAAATTGAAACTTCTTAATAGTTGCATAGAACTATTTACAACAATGTGCAAGGTAATGTGTGGTGCTTATAGGAACTGCAAACTGAGGATAGGTACAAAGCTGCTACAATTTATATAATGGTTGATTCTTTGAAAATTGACAGCCTTAATTGGAAGGACATTGGGATAATGCAAAAGCATGGGAAAAGCAGAAAACTTCAGTTTAATCTTCAAAAAAAAATATTGAAGTTTCTTCTATATCTGTAAGCATATATTCATAAACAAATGAAATATGGATGCATATGGTGATACAAGCAATTTGATTTCATTGACAATGAAACACAATAACATTTTTTTCAAAGTACCCAGATATTATGACAATGGAACATTATATAACATACTCTATGTACCCAAGAGAGGAAGACGAAAATGTCATTGACAATTGAGTTTTTATGCTCTGTATCAATTGACATCTATAAATGTGTCCATTGTTGTAATATCATCTGCAAGGGATGGTGAGGCTAAGAGCATTCAAGTTACAACTTGATTGATTTGTGACTAATGATTGTTGTTGTCATAATGAAACCATGGGGAATTTAGAGCCGAGCTTACTTGAAAGGTCTCAAACTAAAAACATAATCAAAGAGTTTCTCTAAATATTTCGTGCTGATATTCATCTAACTTCTCCTAAAGACTACCAAGGTCACATAAAGTCACTGGGATTAAGACTCTTGCCATCCTCTCCGAGCTAAAGTGGATATAACACGATAGTTCAGATATACAGTATTTGGGGGGAAAACTCTAGAAATTGCAGGACTTGAAATGAAAGGTTAGACATCTGACTTAAAGTACTCTTAATCAACACTTTTGATCATAGGAAACAGTGGGATCAAACTCAAACAATTAAGGAGAGGAGCAACCTAGAACTGTGGAGAAATTTCCTGACAGAACAATTAATAAGTGGAACAGCTTGCCTCCAGAAGTTATAAATGCTGTTGTAAACACTGGAAGTTTTTAAGAAGAGATTGGCAAATCTCTTAAGAAGAGATTTATCTGAAATGGTATAGGGATTCCTGCCTAATCAGGGGGTTGGACTAGAATACCTCCAAGATCCTGTTCTGTTCTGTTATATTGGCTGAGCAGATGGGGCTGCTGTTTATGCAAAGAAGTGGTTGATACATAAGTCCAAAGAAAGGGAAAGAAGAATGGAAAGTGACTTGCTTCCCAGAAGGTAAAAACGATAGACATTATATTTACTGAGAAGAGGTATTAGAAAAGGTGAAAGTTTATAATTTATATTTTGCATATTTTCTCCAAATATGAAAATTTAATCATTCCAATGTCAAACAAGGAGTTTTGGTTGTAATTCAAGATTGATCAAGAAATTAAATTCTGGAAGACAGGAAGAATTACAAAAGAATCCTGCTGATGCCTCTCAGAAAATCCACACCTTAGCTTTGAGAAACCCTACAGGATAGATCAAGTGCCACAGATTCAGCAAATTAAATCCTAAATCTCAGGTCTGACAGTTGCTGAACAGTCTGTATTCAATACCAGCAAAGATCCTAGAACAACTGATTAATAGATCCAAATTCACTTTGATAATAATATTGTGATTAATAGAGACCAGCACAGATTTACTAAAACTAAATCCTGGTAAGCTGATCTCATCTTCTTCCTTGATTGATTTACTAATTGAATGACTGCAAAGTGGAAATATATTTTTCTTCATTTCATCATTGTATTTGACAAAATTCCCCAAGAGATTTTAATTAGCAAACTGGCTAAATGTGAATTTTATCACACCATTAGATGTATTCATAGGAATGTGAGAAACCATATTCAAAATGATTGGCTCTTTTACAAATGAAGAAGAAGGTCTGAACATACATTTGCAGGTGAAAAAAATCTGGTTAGTTCAAGTACAGAGATAGAAAATTCAAAATGACCCAATGGGTGCAAAATTAGGGTATTTTAAAATATAGACTTCAATGATAATCTAATCCAACCTCCTGCTCAATGCAGGATCTACTAAAACTTTTCATCATTTTTCTGAACAGGTCTAATGAAGGAGAATTCTCCACTTCAAAAGGCAACCTATTCCAATGATTCACAGCTCCTACTATTAGAAAAGTCCTTTTAATAACTAATCTGAATCTGCTTCTTTGATTTTCAGCCCTTTGGTTCTCATCCATTCTCTCCTTGTATGGCATCCCTTTAGATTTCCAAAAATTGTTATCATTTTCTCTTCTGTAGGTTAAATAACTGGTTCCTTAATCATTCCTGTTATAGCTTGGTTTATACAGGCCTCATTATCACGGTTGTTTCTCTGAAATTGCTCTATTATCCTTTTCAGAAGTAAAATTGGAAGGAGAATCCAAGAAGATAAAACCACTTGAGACAATTAGTTCTCATGATGAGGATACTCTGCTGCTATCCTTACATCCCAATGCAGGACTTGCTATTTCCATTTAAAGTAGGGATAGGAAACACCTAGTTTTACAGGTTTGGCTGAACAACAGTTTTACCTATTGCTGAAATGATGGAAGTTGTAGCCAGAAGTTTCCTAATTTAACCAATTTCAGATTTCAGGCCTTTGTTTATATCAAGATGTTTTTGCTTTCCTTCAGAGTGGTCCTTTTCAGTAACTAATTAGGTCATTCAGCTCTTCCAAGTTTCTGACTTATTCTTTTTCCTGGGCAGGAAGATCTTTTTGATAAGATTTGCTTGAACAAAAAGGTTTCCTAAGCAGTTGCAATGTTTCTTTGGTTGTTCTTCAGTTTCTTTTAATGTTCTTTGTGCCTATATACCTGCCTTCTGACATGTTTCATATTCTTC
This sequence comes from Laticauda laticaudata, assembly GCA_004320025.1. Classification (NCBI taxonomy): domain Eukaryota; kingdom Metazoa; phylum Chordata; class Lepidosauria; order Squamata; family Elapidae; genus Laticauda; species Laticauda laticaudata. The sequence goes on from BHFT01032339.1 coordinate 3,221, forward strand.
TTGAATCAGTGTCCTCAATCCACCCTACCTCCACCCAGTTCAGCCTTTAGATTAAGCTCTGATGGAATTGCTACCATAAGAAAAAGAAAAAAAAATTAGGCCACTATGTGAAACAAATAAAAGAACTCAGTACAATACAATTTTTTGCAGGGAGAGGAAATTTCTTGAGCTATGCAATATAATCTTTTGAGCTTTTTCCACGTCTATCAATTGGACTCTTTAGAGATATGCTAACATACTTTCTTTCAAGAAAGTATGGAAAATATATTTTAAAAATCCTGTTATTCTGCACAGTATGTTGAATCTTCTCTGCTTTTAAATTCTCATTGCCTCAGGCAGCGAGATCAATCAATATTTTTCTCTCTGACTATTTGCATCCTTGATATAGAGAACAAAGAAACAATTGGTGTGATCTGAGTTTAAAAGACGAAATAAGAGGTGTCATATCTGTAACTGTACCATAGTTAACATTCAACTGTTTTTAAGAATACAGAGAGAGAGAGAGAGAGAGAGAGAGAGAGAGAGAGAGAGAGAGAGAGAGAGAGAGAGAGAGAGAGAGAGAGATATCACAGGGCTTTCCATTATTTTCCTGCTTTTTGAGAAAAAGACCCAACCAAAACATGCAACTATTTCTAGAGAGGTATGCCTCTGCATATATAATCATCACTTTTGTTTTAGGAACATCTAGTCCAATTTTTAATTCAATATTTAACATTGATCATACCTCCAATTCAAATCATTCCTGTGATTATGATTCCCAATAATTTTATTAGTGAACATCCAATTAGAACAACACCCTGGTAACATTTTTATATGAAGAGGACCTTGTTTTTTATGGAGACTTCCAGTGAGGCCATGGCAAATTAGATATCCTACAAAAGTGGGACAGCTTTTATGGTGGAAATTGGCAATTGATGAGGAATCCTGGCCAGCAAAACCTTTCTAGATATTGTGGTAATGGAATTTAACTGTTCTTTTTGAGAGGAGAAGAAGAGAAATAAAGACTTCATGTTGTATATGGGCTTCCTGGAAGGATCTAGGACAACTCGTCACAGCCAATATGGTGCAGCCAGCTCAGAATGACCTACTTGCCATTGCCGAGCCTGCCTCTGCCAATGCCGTGAGGACAACTGAACACAGCCAATTCAACATGGGACAACTTATCATGGGCAGCAGGAGGGAGAGCCAGGAAGGTAGGAGGGCGAGCAAGTGGGTGGGCAGAGTGCAGAGTGGTGGTGTTGGCTGCCGGCTTCCCATTTTCACATTTTATTTATGTATGTATGTATGTATTTTTATTTATTTATTTGATTTGTCAATCACTTACAAGATAATAGGCATGAGTATAAACATGAGTAAGAATACAGAAAATAGGTACAAATAAATGGGGACAATAAGACAAGGACAGTAGGCAGATGGTGCACTTATGCATGCCCCTTACAGACCTCTTAGGAATGGGGTGAGGTCAATTATGGATAGTTTGAGGTTAAAGGAGTGGGGGTTTGAGGATATAACAACAGAGTCAGGTAGTGGGGCATAAGCAGACATTGACCACTCTGTTGCTGAAGTCAACTTTTTGCAATCTAGTTAAGAGTGGTTAACATTGAGTTTGTATCTGTTGTATGCTCTTGTATTGTTGCGGTTGAAGCTGAAGTAGTCATTGACTGATAGGACAGTATAGGCAGATAATTTTGTGTACTACTGCTTAGTCCAACCATAGGTGGCGTAGTTCAAGATTGTCCAAGCCTAAAATTTCAATCCTGGTGATATAGGGTAGTCTGTTGCAAGCAGAGGGGTGTAGTACTCTTCTCGTAAAATTACTTCTGGACTCACTCAATTATATTAATGTCTGAATACAGTGCAGATTCCAGACAGATAAGCTGTATTCAAGTATCGGTCTTGCAAAGGTTTTGTATGCTCTAGTTAGCAATTCAATATTTCCAGAGGAGAAGCTTCATAAGATTAGATTTACAATTATTAATGCCTTTTTTAGCAATGCTATTACAGTGAGCTCGAGTGCTTAGATCATTAGATTATGAGTAATCTGAGGGTCCTTGACAGAGTGAGGGTCATCAACGAGATCATATCTTGCCTAGCTTGTCTTTGGTGTCGATTTTTTTACCAGTGTGTAGGACAGAGCATTTGTTGGTTGAGATTTGGAGTTGCCAAATGTTTGACCATTCAGACACATAATCAAGGTCACTTTGAAGAACAGTAGCATTGTCGGTGATGTTGAATAGTTTTACTTCATCTACAAAGAGGACACAATTGCTTGTAAGGTGATCGCAAAGGTCATTTTTATAGAGTATAAAAAGTGTGGGTCCTAGAATGCTGCCTTGGGGGACATCACTGTTAACTGGAGCAGGATTTGATATAGCGCTTCCTATTTTTACTATTTGTTGCCTATTTGACAGGAATGCAGTAATGCATTTTTGAAGGGATCCAGAAATGCTGTAAGAGTTTAGTTTTAACAGTAGTTTGTCATATACCACTGAATCAAAGGCTTTGCAGAAATCTATGTAAATTGCGTCTATTGCTTTACCCTGGTCAATTAGAATAGTCCATATGTTTTTGCAGTGTAGGAGTTGTAGGCTGCAGGACAATTTTTTCCTCAAACCAAATTGTTTTGATGCCCCGTCATTCAGCAGCACCAGTGTTCGGGCCATTCGGGGAGGCAGTGGTGGGTGAGTGAGGCAGGCTTGGGGAGGTGGAGGAGGTTGGATGCATCCCATTTTCATATACACACCACTACTAGCGCTGTGGATCACCCATAGAGAATTATCCCCATAGCAAATTAACTGTGTTCACTTGCCCTGCAACAACTTGGCAACTGTGTGTTGGCACAGTTGACTTGGTGGTGGTGAATTGATCATGCTGGCTCTTCTGAGTTGTCCCATTTCATTCTGGAAACATCTGCTGGACAGTTAGAAACAATTTAATGAGATTGAGGTCACCCCAATTTAGCTTAATCTTTTTTTTTTTTCTGAGCAAACATTCATTTTGCAAATAAAGTCCTGGCTTCTAGCTTCCTCTTATTTTATTTTCTTTGAATTCTAATGGAGGTTCTGTGGACCCCAAAGGCATTTTGCAAATACGGATCATTCTATAGACCTAAGCATTCCTGTGCAGCAAGCAAATTTTCCATCTTTAATTTAATTACCAGCTGTGATATGGAGCCAAACAGGCACTAAAGTATCTCTAGGCATATTGATTGTTCACATGCCATACCTTAATTATCTCCTTCAGAAGAATGGCTCTTACGTTTATGTTTTTAGAACTGAAGAACAACATATAATATTTCTTCTCCCACTAGGCTGAGTTTAGCAGCTGTAGAACAAAAACCATCAACTTTCTCTTGATATAGTTATAATCAATTATTTAATTACTCTTTTCATTAGGTAGCTTGTCCCATAGCTTTTCTGCTTAACTGAATATTGGCCCTTTCTATAGTTCTGTACTTTCAATGCACTTCTTTTATTTGATCCAAGTCAACCAACATTTCTCCTGTTCTGTTTTCTTTAGACAAATATTGTATTATATGACAAGTTCCACCTTTAACTTTTAATTCCCCTCCCATTTTTTAAATAGGACAATAATATTTAAATAAGACAATATTTTAGGGAAAAAAGGATTCAGTAATGGAGAAACCAACATTTAAAAAATAGAGGATACTTTACATGTGAGTGAATGTATTGGGGTATGTTTATTTGTAATTCACAAAGCTAAATGAATGTCTTATTCTTTATGTCTCACACCACATTCTACATAAAATGCAGATGGCTACTATTCAAACTATTTTTTTTAAATGTATGAAATAGTATGTGATACAGTTGTGCTTTTAATTAATTAGATACCACAGTGTGATTGCCTGGCACCCTAATGGATCTAAAACAGGATGCTGAGTTTTTTGATTTGTGATTTCATTCACTTTTCAGCTAATTATTATTTCATTCAGCTTTCCATATAAATGGCCATTTTATTCATTCAATGACTGAATCTGTTAGTTTATCACAGGTAGTGCTGAGCAGAGAAATTAAATTCTCCTGCATATTTTTTCCCTTCCCCACCAGCTGTTATTCAATTTCACGAAAGGGAATTTATGTGAAAAATTATTCTAGAGGAAGAGAGTTTTGGAGAAATTCTGAAGGCTAGGCTATTGTATTCTTCAACATTTGGGTATGAGGCACAACCAAATGAATGTCCTGATTTTCATTACACAATCATTTTTCCACAGATCTTCAGCCTGCTTGGCATCCTATTCTGTAGATTCATCTTAACCAAAGCTCATGAGGGAATGTTGTTTTGTGGTCTTTTTCAACAGAAATGCTACTCTTACTCCTCCAATAGTCTCCACCATAAGTCGTCCAAGACTGGTCAAGACCTCTTGGTCATCACCTTTAAAACTCATCAAACCTCTTGCAATAGCACCTCTGCCTGGAGATTTTACAGTATCTTTCCCCTGCCACGCCCACCAAGTCAAGCCCACAGAACCGGTAGTAAAAAAATTTGAATTCCACCACTGCTCCAGATACTTTATTCTATCCCTTAGTAACTATTGGGGAAATTCTCCATCCACTACAGGGCTGGAAAAACCACTTTGCAAATTTGATGGAGAATTTCAAAGATCACTACTGTTCAATTCTTTACTGAATCTATAAAACTGTATTTCAATACAATTTTATAAGCTGCTTCTCTTTTTGATGTAAGATCTCTACTTTTTTTAATTTACTGTACTTTAGTAATTGAAAAATTTGAAATACAGGTAGTCCTTGACTTACAACCTGATTTTTTTCACTGATCTTTGAAAAAAAGTGACCCATGGCCATTTTTTTGCACTTAGGACAGTTTCAGCACCCCCATGGTCACATGACCAAAATTTATACCCTTGGCAACTGGCAACAGGCAGCAACTGGCCTGTATTTATGATGGTTGCTTGTCCCGGGGTCATGTAATCAACTTTTGCAACCTTCTGACTAGCAAAGTCAATGGAAAAGTCAGATTTACTTGAGAACTTAACTGCAGTGATTCACTTAACAACAGTGGTAAGAAAGATTGTAAAATGAAGCAAAATTCACTTTACAACTGTCTTGCTTAGCAACAGAAAATTGGGGATCAGTTCTGGTCAGAGGTCAAACACTACTTGCAGATAAAGCATGGAAAAGTATATAAATGCATCTCTTTTGTAAATATACTATTTAGTTTACAATAAATGCACATATTATACATCAGAATAATATACATCTTCCCCAATTGGCTGATTCCTTGATTTCTAATAGAGATCATAGGAGAAAAGGCAAAGAATGAATAACAGCAGTAATCTCTCGTTATATAATGCTAATATATTCTGACATCAAGAATATTTCTTTTCTGACTTTCTAAATGAAGAGCAGTTAACCTAATGAATTTTTAAAAAAATATAAAAAAGAAAGGATGCTTAGAAATTAAATAAAACAGCAGTGTTTGTAATAGGCAATTAAGCATCATAAAAGCATCACTTCAAACTATAGATATGAGGACTTAAATAATTAAACTATATGTCTGAAAACCCCTGTACTTTAAAACAGGAGTCCCCAACTCCTGGTCTGCGACCCAGTACTGAGCCGCAACCCATTCAAAACCAGGCTGCAGAAATGGAGCTTAGTGTGTGCCACTGGTGGGATTCAAATTTTTTTACTACCGGTTCTGTGAGCGTGGCTTGGTGAGCATGGGGTGGCTTGGTGGGCATGGCAGGGGAAGGATACTGTATAATCTCCATTCCCACCCACTCCAAGGGAAGGATACTGCAAAATCTCCATTCCCTCCCCATCCCACTAACCTGCTTTCAAGCTCCGTTCTCCTGTGCAGGGCAACAAAAGAAGACCCAGCTGATCAGTTTGGACTCAGGAGGCAGAGAATAGATGGGGGCAGGGCCAGTCAGAGGTGGTATTTGGCGATTCTCCTCAACTACTCAAAATTTCCACTACCAGTTCTCCAGAACTGGCCAGAACCTGCTGAATACCACCTCTGGTGTGTGCATGAGTAAAGCTGCATTTTTGAAAATGGTGCACAAGTGCGCAAAATCATCCTATCTCACCCACTGCCATCACCATCACCTCTACCAGTCCGCCAAGCCGGAAAGGTTGGATACTGCTGCTTTAAAAATTATAATTGTTAAGCAGAAATATGTTCTTTCCCTGCAATATACAATAAAAAAAAAGAATAGTAGTTTCACTATGACATCAACCACATAAAATCAGAAAATCAGACCTAAGTCATTCAACATATATACCTTTTTAAACAAAATAATATTGCAGTTGAGATCTGAGCATAGAATTAGAAGTGTAATTATTATAGCAATGTTTATTAATTTGTTTTACTTTCTTTTTAGGATGTCCTGATTTGCCCTAACATTTTCTTCCTCATCTTTTTTTTTTTTAAAAACACAACCATGTTTGCCTCAATAGTTGCTAGATGAAAGCATAAACTCTACAGAGTGCTATTATCAAACAAGCATCTGACAGAAATGTCAAAGGCATAAGTTATTGGTTCTGTCCTCTTGAAACCTCAGGATATGTTCCCCAAGTCAGTCTTTTATAGAGATATATTATCTCTGAGAGAATTTCCTGTCAAACTATGTTAAATAAATAAAAGAGAGAGGTGAAATATCAGCAACAAATGGAACCAAATATTACCCCTGAAATAACAAACCCAGGTATTTACCATGGTAATCTCATGTGTATTTTTAATATTGTCAGTCAGGCTAGCATAGGTGAGGATCCTAACATTTTCTGCTCATTTAACACAATGTTATATTTCTGCATATTTTCAGTTGGAATAGTATAATATGTAAAGAGACTGGTTTTGTTGTTGCCATTGAGAAAGTGGGTATTATTAAACCAGAAACTGAAGTCTTCTTGTAGTTTGACATTCAGAGTATGTGATTTACTAATTAAACCCTTTTTATTAGTACTTTGAAGCACCTTTGAGAGAGAACAGTTTTAAAAACAAAAACAGGATTCTGTGTCCTTACATGCATCATTAATGTAATAGGTCATGATTGACTGGTACAATCAACAGAAGTCAATTAGAAGGCAGAGAAATAATTATCACAGAGTCTTCAATTAGGTTTCATGGGAAATTTGTGCTTCTTTCTTATGTTAAAACAATAACATAATCCAGTCATGTCCTACTCTAGGGCATGGTGCTCATCACTATCTCTTGGTTGAGGGAGCCAGCATTGGCCAAAGACATTTTCTGTGGTCATATGACTAGCCTGGCTACATGCCAAAGGTGCACAGAACACTGTTACCTACACACCAAAGTGATACTTATTCATTTACTCACATTTGAATTCTTTCAAACTGCTAGGTAGACAGGAGGTGGGGAAGGAACAGGAGCTCAATCCATTGTGCAGCACTCAGGTCTCCTCTCTTCTCCTTGTCATGCCCCTGTCAGAATCTGACTCGGAGGGGGAATCCAAACAGCTGATAGGGAGTGGGAGTGTGGCTCCATTGGCTGTGGAATAAACTGGGAAAGGGCAAAGTCTGGCTGGGCAGAGCAGGGGAGAGGTAGAGCAAGGGAGAGGTAGAGCAAGGGAGAGGGAATTCAGAGGAAGATCCAGGCCCACCTGGGATGAAGAGGGCTTCATCCTAGGGCACACAGGGAGGAATGGAGAAGGGAGCAGTGTGAGTTGCGTGGCTTATGAGGGAAGAAAGGGCCCTGATTCCCTTAGCTGCAGCTGGGAATATACTTCCTCTGAGTATATAAAAAAGGAAACTGCAAGTTGTTGGGAGCAAACGTGAATTTATCTGGTATTGTTGTGGCTTCTCTGCGTTCCTGGCATTTTCCCAACTGTGTGAGTTTTGGCATGCTTTCAAGTCTGAAATTCCTTTTCCTGCCCTGTCAAGTTAATTACTTCAGCTTGGTTTGTTCGGATTTTTAGTAATAGTTTATATGTACCTTGTTTTGGACTGAATTTTCTACAGTTAAAGGCTGTTCCTGTGAGAGTTTTTCTCCAATCAAAGGTAACCTGGACATTGGGGGCAAAGTTGGAGATAATAAAGGGACTTGACTGTGTTGCCTTTATGCCATGCCCTGGGTCATCACACTCCTCTCCTCTTCTCTTTTCTCTCTGCCCTGTCCCTTCCTCTCCTTGGCGGTATTCTACTGCTGAATATCCTGGTTGTTTTCTAGTGTTAAAGGATGGTTTAGTAAGGGATAAGGATTAAAGAAACCAAGATATGTGTTGTTCAATGTTTAAGAGCTAGAAGTGTGAGGAGGATATGATGGAAGGATTTGTGTGGAGACTCCCATAACAATTGCATTATAATAATACTGGAGGTAATCTGAGGTGCCAGGATGAGTTTAACACTAATCCCATTGAATGATAAATTGCTCTTAATAAAAACAAGATCATATTTGTGCCATTTGATAATTGAATTTTATAGTTTAGGACTATTAAGGAATGTTTGTAGCCTACTTAAAGCCACAAAATGAAAGTGAAGATACCTTTTAAAGCATATGTATGTATTTATACTAGACTATCATTTGCTCTGAATCATAATCATATTTTTAGAAGTTACATATTTCTGAGCATCACTTACTGAGAACATACAAATAGGAATTACCATCTTGGCATATTGCGTTATCTAATATTGGAAAGCCATCAGTTGCTTATTTTTTCATTCAACAAAGCATATTTAAGTCTCAATCTGACTTATATTTTCCAACCTAATTTGCTTTGTATTATTCTTCCTGGGGGATTATTAGCAACGTGCGACTACAAGTATGCAGGGGTGGGATTCTACCAGTTTGCACCTATTCATGAGAACTGGTTGTTAACATTCTAAGCAGTTTGGAGAACCGATTGTTAGAAGAAATTACTGGCCTAATCCTGTAAGGAAGGCAGGAAGGAAACATTCTGGTGTTGCTTACAGAGGCTACTTCTCCGTTAACCCTTATTACATTCTTGGCAGGACTAGACTTCCTGTCTCAGGAACTTCTCTGGAGTTTTTTTCCCCTCCTTTGCTGGTACTTTGCTTATGTGGAGGGACCATTCAAAGTTACAGTGGCACTGAAAAAAGTGACTTATAACTATTTTTCACACTTACGACTGTTGCAGCATCCCCACAGTCATGAGAGGCCAGGTGAGGAGATGTGTGCCTCAATGTGAGTGATATTGAGTTGGCCACACCCAGCCAATAACATGACCACCAAGCCATGTCCACTCAATCACATGACCATCCAGCCATGTCCATGACCTAAGCGATGCCCACAGAACCAGTTGTTAAAAAATTTGAATCCCACCCCTACAAGTATGACAGAATGTCATACTTAGTGATTATATATATGGCTTTTAATAAAAACAAATAAATAAATAGCAATACAGTGAAAATAAGATACCTATGGAATTCATGACAGTAAGGTGTGAGAATGACTATCAATTTAAATGGAAGCAGAAAAATTCATGTACAATCAGGCTGTTGATTGTAACTTCTCTGTAGAGTCTCTTGAACTATAAAAAAGCATATAAGCAATTAAGGAGTGACCCTCTAAACATATTGGCTGGCTGACTAACATAATGTTGAATGCTGGGCTAGATGGGCCCTTCAGCTGCTTTAGCAGAGCCTTATGCAAGCTAATTCTGAAATAATGTGGGGTGGTGGCTGACTTTTGCACAATTCTCATGCATCTTAGGGTTGCTGGTTCATTTGCAAACATTATGATATATATTAAAAAAAAACCCTGTGGCTTGATGGTTTTATTCCGTTTTTTAAAAGAAAGAATTGATATTCGACAAGTATACTAAAGTAAGTTAATTTTTCAGTCTTTCTTATCTTAATATCTTGTTAAAGTAAGATATTTTTCAGTCTCCCGCCACTGCTCTTGCTCCAGATCTTCCCTATCCTGCTACACTAAATAAATTAACAATTGAGCAGCATGACTGCCACATACCCATACAGGCATCCCTATTACACAACCTGTCAATGGCACTCAGAAATCTGCTTGAAAGTGACAACTCCACCACAGAAGGTCAAACACCCTCCCCTCCGTGACTTTCTCCCACATAGCTTGGTAACCATTCTGATCCAACCATTCCGAGGAATGATTTGTGAGGAAAGAATAAGAAATGCGCTATATCTTTTTGGCTAATTCATTGGGGGATGGGGAGAGGGAAATCCCTTCAAATGAGAGGAAAAAACAAGCAGGTATCTGAAAATGGCATTTAATTATATCTGAACCTAAAATCTGTAAAATGCATGTTAGGCTGCCCTAAACACACATACACACACACACACAGAGAGAGAGAGAGAGAGAGAGAGAGAGAGAGAGAGAGAGAGAGAGAGAGAGAGAGAGAGAGAGAGANAGAGAGAGAGAGAGAGAGAGAGAGAGAGAGAGTGAGTTCCTTGTCATTTCTGTTTGTTCTTTTGCATTGGGATAAAAAAAAGGAAGACATGAAGGAGAGTTCTGTCACCCCTTCCTGAATTTTAAATGTATTATCCTATAGGCATTTTCTAAAACTTACGTTCCTAGTAAACCGAAATGGATTTACTCTCAGGCAGCCTGGCTAGTGCAATTTATGCTAGAGACTGTAATTCTAAGAGTATTTGATGCGCCAATGAGTCAGTGGTGGCATTCAGCAGGTTCTGACCAATTCTGGAGAACTGGTAGTGGAAATTTTGAATAGTTCAGAGAACCGACAAATCCCACCTCTGACTGGAGATTTTACAGTATCCTTCCCCTGCCACGCCCACAAAGCCACACCCACAGAACCGGTAGTAAAAAAAATTGAATCCCACCACTGCAACGAGTGAAAGAGAATGTGGTACTTTTAGTCAGATTTTGGAAGTGGAACCCCCCACCCCATTTTACTACTTTTAGAGAAATCTTAAAATTGGGCTCCTGAAATTTAGTCACTTCTGACTTAGCATTCTTTGAGCTTCTTCCTGAAGTGCCCCGTCCATCTTTAACCAGATTCTTGCTTCACTTTCTGTTTATGTGACCTTTGCTTGATTTCCTCACTATAATAATGCAGAGCCAACCCTTGATTGGTTGCTCTCTTCTGGGGAAGCCTCACATTTTAAAAACCAGCACTTCCTGTAAGGTTAACATTTATGTAAAATACTTATGATTGCCCCTCTTTCCTTTATGTCTTTGCAAACAGACTCCCCCCTCCAGCAACAAAGCCTCCATTTCATTTTCTTCTCTTGGCTTGCTGCCATCAACACACACTAGGCAGCCACAGTTTTTTTCTCTGTTGGGGAAATTTCATTTGACCCTCTCAAGTTGGGCAGGAGAAGATATTAGATTTGTTGACACTGAAGTGCTTTTATCTGAATGCCGCAAAAGAGGCACAATGAAAAGATTGCAGCTGTTCAGCTAATGTGTTAGACCTATTACAGGGATCATATGCATTTACAAGTGGCACATCACTGGAAGTCCTACTTACCTTAACAGCTGTGCATCTCTTTCGTAGCAAATATGTACGTCCCTCAGCTTGTTTTGCATACCTTGCATAGCTCAGAGTAAAACAAGTGGCTTTTGATGAACTGACAACCATAGCAAGCCCAGCAGTTATAAACATAAAAGGTGGCCCTTTATCTTTACCCCATGCTAAGTCTTTTAGCTTTGTCTCCACAGAGTATGTTGCATTTTTCTATAGCGGATCTTTAAAGATGAAACATCCACAAAGGATCCTCACTCTAATCAGCCTTTCTGTGTTATGCAACCCTTTGCTTGATATTTATTAAAGCAATCATTTCTACCTTTTTTGTTATGAGTCTACCACAATGATGTGCATTTCTTTGCCAGGATTGTAACATTTTAGATCCAACATATGATTGATTCTGAATGATTCTAGACTGGAGGGGGGGGGAGGCTATTTTAGGTGGGTGCTTGTGAAAAAACTAAGATTTACACTCGGTTCTCCCTGTGAACACGGTGCTTATCAAACTGTCCCAAACACTGATGTTCATTTTTTAAAAAGTAGCAGAAGACTGGGGGGAGTCAAACCTCTAAGACAGGTGAGTTTTTACCACACAGAGGTGGTATTCAGCAGGTTCTGACCAGTTCTGGAGAACTGGTAGTGGAAATTTTGAGTAGTTCAGAGAACTGGAAAATATCATCTCTGACTGGCCCCACCCCCATCTATTCTCTGCCTCCCAAGTCCCAGCTGATCAGCTGGGTCTTCTTTTGTTGTCCTGCACAGGAGAATGGAACTGGAAAGCAGGTTAGTGGGGTGGGGAGGGAATAGAGATTTTACAGTATCCTTCCCCTGGAATCGGTGGAAATGGGGATTTTACACTATCTTTCCTTTGCCATGCCCACCAAGCCACGCCATGCCCATCAAGCCATGCCCACAGAACCAGTAGTAAAAACATTTGAATCCTACTACTGTTACTACAGTATATTGACTCACTTGCCACATGGGTTCTTATATAGGCTTAGAGAAGTTCCTCAGCAACCATGTGGGAGTGACAGACTTCATAGTCAAGACTTTGAAAAGCATTCCATTACAACACTGAAAGAACTATCTAGTGGAAAAGAATAAAGTCACAAGGAACACTCACTTGTATGGCATTAAGGAACTGTATTTTTTTAATATGAAAATGTTTTGCTGCTTTTGTTTGACTGCCTTAAGTATGGAAAAGTTTCGACAGCTCTGGAAGTGAAAAGTTTGACAGTTTTCTGTTCTTAGTCCTATAGAGCTTGTAAGAAATCTCCAAAAATATGATTTTGTAAATCACCAGTTTCATGCTTTGTTTTTCCTGGAAATTAGACTATTCTGTTCCAACTTCTCTTCATTTTACATTATCGGAGGAAATCTTAGAGCTGTGTTGACAAGTGGCCAATGCTGAGCTGTTGCTTAGAAACTCACTGGCTTTCTTCTGTTATTGCCTGATGTAATAGTTATATTGCCCACTTGCATCTGTTAACAAGCAATGCAACAGAATCCACAGGTACTTATAAAGAAATAAATCTGGCACTTATTTCTTTGCTTGAAAATTCATAAATGCCCTTTTTCACTTGGCAGTTGGGAGGAAAACATTTTATTCAGGTGTTAGTTAATAAACTTTGATTGTGTCAACCCTGAATGTATCTCCCCTATTTACCTAAATCTATTTATTTTGCTTTGTGGTATATACATTATAGGAAAAGTACAGTATATTATTATAATTACAGTGGTATGGAACGATTAGTCAACCTACAATTGTTGGATACAACTGTATCTATAAGGCATTGTTTGTTAACAGAACCTGATTTAAAACATACAAACAAATATAAGGATTAGATTTCTTCATCTCTAAGCACAGTAGGACAGAATTGTTCAAGTAAGTAAGCCATTTTGTAGATTGCAGCAATCAACGGTTCAAGCGACCAACTAAATTACATCACCTTGAAAATCAAAACTATTTTCGCTGCTTGACTTAGTGGTTATGATCTCGCAAGGCCAAGGGAATGAATCGAGGGCCCTAACAGAGCAACCCTATATATTTTTGCCTTCTTACAGAACTGCTGGAAAAAAAACCCCTCTTTTTTGGTATACAGGCATAGAAGTGTCATGCAACTGTAGAAGTGAAGACTTTGGGGTTTCTGTAGGCAGATGGGAGTCCAACCTCTGTCCTTCTTCATTGCCTTTACCTTCTCTATATTTTCTGAGTAAATGGTATGGCCTAGCTGACTTAAAAAAGAAAAGGGAGCCTCTTCTTTTGTGCAGTTTGACAACTGCTATCCAGAAGCTCCACCTCTTTCCTTGTTTGCCTAAGGCAGGAATCTGCAAACTTAAACACTCAAAGAGCCATTTGGACCTATTTCCCACAGAAAAAAAAAACAACACTGGGAGCCACAAAGTCTGGGTGGGTGTGGCCAACTTGATGTCACTCACTCTCACCAACAAGGGCTGGAAGAAACTCCAGCAAGAGACACCAGAGAATCAGCCCCAACTGCTTTTCCATCCCCTGACATCACGCTTAACTTTCAGGGACAGGGAGCTGCAGTACAGGGCCCAAAGAGCCACATGCAGCTCTGGAGCCGTGGGTTTCCAACACTCGACCTAAGGAGCACACTCCGTCTGCTTTGGTGAGGACAATGTCATATGAAGGAAAGGCGGGTTTTTGCTTAGGCTGCCGTATTTTGTCATCGGGTGATGTGGCACTTTAGTTAGGAATTTTAACAGGAATGGCCTTTTTCAGTTGATTCTTTGGGGAGAAAAGAAGGAGGACCAGGTGTTGCAACACTTAGATGAAGTATTTTAATGTGAACACATCAGTTATGGAGTGTGTGGTTGGTTCGGTGCAAGCGAACACAGGAAGCACTTTTAATGTAAACAAATCAGTTGTGGGTTTTGGGGAGGAAGAGGACAGGCTAGAAGGAAACACTATTTTAATGTAAATAAACATTAAAAATGTGAGGTTTTGGGTGGAGGCAAGGAAACCAGTAATCAAGTCTGTGGAGGAATTTTTTTTAATATAAGTCAGCCAATTGTGGGTTTGAGTTTGTTGTTGCTGTTGTTTTGTTTTTGCAACTATGATTGGGATTTTTTCTTTTTGCTTTGTTTTCTAGGGAAGGAAGGAGAAACAAGGCTTAAGGAGGAGCGAGAGAAACCTTTTTTTAAAAAATAAACAAACTGCACTTTTTTGGGTGGGGAGAAATAAGATTTTTGTTTGCTTTATTTTGGAGCTGACAGAAAGTGAAGAGTCAGGATTCAAGGCACTAGAAAGAAACATTTTAATGTATAAGTATATTGTTTATCTTAGCAACAGGGAGGTATGTAGGATTTTAAGTTTAAGTTTATTATTTATGTTTGCCATTACTGTCCAGCAAACTTTAGTAGCTGATCATGCCACTGAACGAAATAGTATCCTTAGAACAAAGGAACCAAAAAAAAAAAAAAANCCTTAGAACAAAGGAACAAAAAAAAAAAAAAAAGAGATACACGAATCTTCTACAAAAGGGTGAAATGCTGAAGTCTTATTATTTACTAAGTAGTAAAGTAAAGATTGTGAAAATAACACAGAGACAAATTGTTCAACATTAGTAATAAAATAATTGATTCCTCAGTCCCTGATTATGCCCAAATAGTCAGATGTTAATGTTTCTGAAAATTAACAGTAGAGATGCTGATCTTATTTCTGGAGTAACTTTATTCAGAGGAGGGTAGCTCCAAGAAAACAGTGCTTGCAATTTCATGGGGAATGAGGACTCTTCATGCATATACTCTACTGGATAGTTTCAATGATCATCAGGTGGAAGCCATAGATAATTTTAGGTTATGACTAGCACCATGAACTGCATCTGGAACAAAATGGACACCAGTTCATCTCCCATAACACTGTGGTAAAGTGACATTATTTGGTCAAGCAGTGGCAATTTGGAACAGCTGAAATTTTGGGATGGTTTCAAAAGGCAATCCCCATGTAGACTGAGTTACCAAAATCCAGTCTGGCAGTGATAACATCATGAGTGATAGTAGCCAGAAGTGCCATAACTCTTGAACTGAAACTAGGCAAAGCAAAAATCGAGGAAAAGTAACCAAAAACCAGAGGAATAGTTTGATCTTTTTGTCTATTGGTCTAAAATAGTCCAGTGCTGCTGTTAATGTGAATACATTTCAGTGTAGCTGCAAAAATGCAGGTTCAGTTAAACATTACAATGATGGCTTACACTTTGTGCTTATAGAGGTTAGAACAGTGATGGCTAATCTTTTTGGAACCAAGTGCTCAAAGCGCACGTGCATGCGCATCCCCAAATTGAAATACATGCGTGTGCCCTGCATATGTGCCCCATGTGATCCTCTGTGACTCGATGCATGCACATGTGCCTCCCTGCCCATGCATGCGGGACCCCACATGTGCGTGTGTCCCACTCCCATGCATGCACATGTGATTCCCCCCACATGTGCACCCTGCCACCCCACGCATGCATGCATGACCCCGCGCATACACCCTGCCACCCCATGCATGCATGGCAGAGACCTGAAGACCAGCTGATCAGTGGGAGGCAAATGCACGCATGTGCAGCAGAGCTAAGTGGGGTGACGGTTCATGTGCCTGGAGAGAGGGCTCTGCATGCCACCTCTGGTACACATGCCATATGTTCGCCATCATGGGGTTAGAATATTTGGACAGGCTCTTTCATTAAGGGGCTAAGTTTCTTTCCAAATACTTTTGGGCTAGCTGTTTGCCTGGCTCTATATAGGTTATGGAACTAAAGTCCTTAGGAGTGATGAATAAAGATGTGAGTTCATCAATATCTGGAAAAACACAGCTTCTGATTCCTGCATAAGACAGAAGCCTGTACAGGGCTGTTGTGTAGTTCAAGGGACTCCAACTCCTGACCCACTACTGGGCATTTAGCTATTCGAAACAGGGCCACAGAAGTTGCAGGAGAATGCAAATGGAGCTGCACACACATACTTATAACACATACTAGTTACTCATGAGAAACTATCCCCTCTCCCTTCTTGCCAGCCAGTCTGCAAAACTGGAAACGTTGGGGAACTCTGGTGTGGTTAACATATACAACTATACAAGCAAGCCTAGTTTCTCTTGAAAAAAAAATACAGCACAGATAAGTGAGTACCTATCAGCTCAAAATCAAATCCCACAACAACCACAA
>BHFT01032342.1:0-33930 GCA_004320025.1 Laticauda laticaudata
CTGCTCAAAAAGTTTTGAGCAGCTCAAAACTTTTTGAGCGGATGAAATGTCAGTCGACGGATGCTGGACGGATAGAGGAAGAAAAACAGACGCACTGAGTACAAAATGGAAGCATCACATTAACCAATGGATGGCAAGTGTTTTTCTCCATTTTCCATCCTCTTTCCATCCGTTGGTACAGTGTGACATGGGCTTTATAAGTAATGTTCAGAATGAAAATACAGTATACAAATATAGTTATGTTCTTTATATTTTCTCTTTTCCCTGGAAAATTCTAATGAACAAGAAAGTTTAGGATTGTCAGACTAATCCAGGAAGAGACCTTCAGATCTGCTGTCTTCCAAAATATTTTCTAAAGTCCACCAAAAAGAATCCTGCTTTCTTATGTATATCTTGTATAAACTTACATTCTGTGACACTGCAATTTTTTTTCTTGTATCCTGAAACTAGCTGTCATATATCAACAATTAATTTCAGTTTTAACCTAAATACCTATCCCATCAGTTGACTGAGAGAAGATGGAGGGGTATTTTTCTTTGTAGTAGTTATTATTTCCACTTTTTTAAAGAAAGAAAAAGTCAAATTCAGCAGAGTTCCCATATAAAATTTGATGACATAGTGTAGCTTGAAAAATTCCAGCTTTATTCACTTTGTTCATGCAGCTACCAGATTGTTGGTATTAATAAAGCAAAAATGACAAGTAGATCTGTATATCTTAGTTACTTCATCCATGGGGTCAATGTTTTTCATAAATACTTATTAATTATTAGGACTTGACCCCTTGGATTTGTCAGTTGCTGCTGGAAAAGGAGGAAGGCAAAAGATGGCTAGATAGTGTCATTGATTCAATGAACATGAATTTGGAAAACCTCCAGGAGACACTGGAGGACAGGAGTGGGTGGATGTAGCATGCTAGGTCCCATGAGTTCTGAAGAGTCAGACACAACTTAGCAGCTGAACCAGTGGTAGGATTCAATTTTTTTTTACTACTGGTTCTGTGCATGTGGTTTGGTGGGTATGGTGTGACTTGGTGTATGTGGTTTGGTGAGCATGGCAGGGGAGGGATACTGCAAAATCTCATTCCCACTCCATTCCAGGGGAAGCTTATTGTAAAAATCTCCATTCCCTCTCCACTTCAGGGGGAAGGTTACTGCAAAATCCCCATTCCCTCCCCATCCCACTAACTTGCTTTCCAGCTCCGTTCTCTTGTGCAAGGCAACCAAAGAAGACCCAGCCAATCAGCTGGGACTCGGGAGGTGGAGAATAGATGGGGGTGGGGCCAGTCAGAGGTGGCATTTGTTAGTTTTCTGAACTACTCAAAATTTCCGCTACTGGTTCTCCAGAACTGGTTAGAACCTGCTGCATACCACCTCTGAACTGAGCAATAAAAACACTTCACACATCATCTGCGGCCTGTAAATCCTATGATGAGAAAGCACTCTTTGGAAAAATAGTTCCATTCTTTGCTTTTGGAGGGTGGCAACTCAACATAATATTTCATAACTCCTTTAGAAAAAACTCCCCAATTTGAGTATTAGTAGATAATATGTATATGTCATTTCCACATCACCATCTATGTGCAACCAATGCAATACCATGCAGCAGCTGCATTTAAAAGCTGCAGCGGTGCAGTGGTTACAATGCAATATTGCAGATTAAATCTGACCACTGCCAGGAGTTCAATCCTGACTGGCTCAAGGTTGACTCAGCCTTCCATTGTTCAGAGATTGGTAAAATGAGGACCCAGATTGTTGGAGGCAAGATGTGGACTCTGTATACTGCTTAGAGAGGACTGTAAGGCACTGAACTGAATATTAAAATTGACAAACTTATATTCTTGATAGACCTGCAGAGTGCTATTTTTTAAAAAAATTGTAAAGTAACTAAATGAGCTGTTTATCCAACATGTTAAGCTATGGAAAAAAAAAACTTAGTAAACTTTGTCTACGCAGCAACTTATGACCCAACAGCTGGTTATGCATAAACAAACATTCTCAAACTGTTAGTTGGATAGAAAATTTGAAGATCTCAAGGAGAAAGCATAATATAGTTGTTTTGTATAAAATCCTACTAGTCTTCTTTTTTTAAAGAAGGAAAGAAGGGAATCTGAAATACAACCTTGCACATCCTTAAAAGGTTATGCATTAAGTTGGTTAACTTGATTATATCACATAGCATTACTAGCTGTGTGATTTTTCCTTTGGAGAATCCAGCAGGGCTACGTCTTTTTGAGTTGTTTCCAGAAAGCTGGTCCAGCATGCTTCTTCTTCTAATAAATTATCAACATGCCATATAGTAATGAAAGCCAAAATCTTGAAGTAATTTCCTTTTTGTGAAAAAAATAAATGTTTTTGTAAGTCATCCAAAACCCTGATGAGATCCAAGGTGCTATTCTGAACTTCTGAGTCCCTAAGAAAAGGGGGAAAAGAGAAAGAAAACTCACAATACCAGTAGCAATATCCACCCGAAAGTTTTCATTTCATATCTGGCTGTGCCAAGTGTAATTTTAATCATGAACACATGGCATGCAGAGACCTCATTGTCCTCCTAACAAATAAAGAAGATTAGTCTTCCACCACTGAGCATTCAGTATACAAAACAACCCCTTTAGCATCTCATTCCATGCCTAACAGCTGGCTGTATTGAAGCTTCACCTTACACCTTTTCCAGAAGACTATTGTAAATTGTTATCTTGAGTGCTAAAGAACTAACAGCAGGTTTTTTTTTCCTTTTTAAATGGCACCATGTAGGACTATCAAGAATATAAGTTTGTCATGCAGCCAGTCTTCAATCAGTAAAGGGTTGAAAATCAAGAGGGGAAAAAAAAGTCATTTCAAATTGTAGGCCTTCTGATTCCCATTGGAGGAGGAAGAGGAGGAGGAAAAGGAGGAGGACCAGGAGGAGGAGGAGGGAGATTGGATATCCATCTTCTGGGAAAAGTTGTACATCAATGATAGCTTCTCCAGGATCTCCAGAGAGTATGAGTCCATATTTCTCTCTGTCTCCAGTTTTGGTCACTGCATTACCAAAAAAGATGTTGAGACTTTGGAAAAAATGCAAAGAAGAGCAACTAAGATGGTTAAAGGCCTGAAGACTAAAACGTATGAAGAATGGTTGCAGGATGTGGGTTTGGCTAGCCTAGAGAAAAGAAGGTCTCGAGGGGAAATTATAATAGTATTCCAGTATTTGAGGGGCTACCACAAAGAAGATGGGAACATTTTATTTTCTAAAGCACCAAAGAAGGCAAGACAAGGAACAATGGATGGAAACTAATCAAGGAGAGAAGCAACCTGGAATTGAGGAAAAACTTCCTAGCAGGGAGGACAATTAACCAGTGGAACAGTTTGCCTCTAGACATTGTGGATGTTCTATGACTGGAGGGTTTTTGGAAGAGACTAGACCAGGGATCTTCAAACTTGATAGCTTTAAGACTTTAAGACTTCAACTTCCAGAATTCCTCCTCCGGTCATGTTAGCTCAGGATTTCTGGGAGTTGAAGTCCACAAGTCTTAAACTTGTCAAGTTTGAAGACCCTTGTATGAGACAGTTACTTATCTGAAATGGTATAGGATTTCCTGCTTGAGCTGGACTAGACCTCCAAGGTCCCTGCCAGCTCTATTCTGATTTTTTTTCCTTGTGTGTATCTACTGGTATATATGTGTATCTCCAGCTTTGTGGCCTAGAGTGTTTCTGCCAGTTGGTCATTTGGTGTCTGAAGGGTTTATTATGCTTGGGAAATATTAATACAATATAATTTCCAGCTCAAAAGCTTGGTAAGAAATTGCTTACCCATCAAACAGTCAGCAGCCAGGCAACAAATTCCTTCATTTACAAGCTTTGTTCCAGTGTGCTGTTTTTAAAGGAAGCACAACAGTACTTCTAAGCATCAATATTAGAAATAGAACTGAGAAAGATGACTCCTGTGCAAAATTAAATTGAATTTTATTTTATTTTTTTCAAAAAAAAAATATTGATCATAGATTGTGTTATGTCTTATATTGGCAAGAAATATTTACAAAATGTAGAACATATATATGTGTGTATGTGTGTGTATATGTGTGTATGTATATATACACACACACACACACACACATATATCTCGAAATTGAACTCTTGGAGGAAAGGAGATTACACTCTCATAATACAAGGTAACTAGAAGTTAGAAATTCTCTTGACAATTTAAGGAACAGCTAAGGAAAGATTCAGCAATCTGAATATTTACTATGTCATCTCCTATCTGATCTTAGCATTGTTTACAAAGTCTCTGAAGACACATTTCTTTCAACAGGCTTTAATCAGCAATATTCCTTTTATTCTTCCTTTTCATCTGTATCTTTCAGGTTTCTTTCAGTCAGAATTTTTCCAGGGTCTTTGAATGCTCGCCAGAGTGAAAAGGTTATAAAACAAATAAATTAGAGGAACTATAAATCAATACTCTGAAAATTCCTAGACTAAGCCATAGGCTAGTGGTCAAATAATATACAGTATAAGATGATAGTAGCTTGCAGCTTTATGTTAATTTTTTAGTTTCTGAGCTCACCCCTGGATTAGCCTCCAGTCAAGGACTGAGAAGATTTAAACCTTTCTTTACTGTCCCTCACTTAAATGTTAAAGAAGAAAAAAAGACTCTTAATTGACAATGACAAATTTTTCTTTCATTTATGAAGTATGTGGGGAGAATTCTCAGGTTATTTTGCCACTGGGAAATTATAACATTTCCTGAAATCATTTGTCCATCATGGTCCCAAAAGAGCAGCCATGAAGTCAAGCTTCAAAGCACACCAGTGGGGATTGGGAGACATGACGAAGGTGCCATAAGAGGCATTTACAACATGCAAAAATTGGTTTGCGCTGGCAAGACTGGCAAGTATGTTTAAAAATAAATCAACTAAATGCTGGAAATGTCACCAGACACCAGGAACATATTACCATATGGGGTGGACATGCGTAGAAGCTAGAAGATACTGGACAAAAATACATACATGGTTGGGACAGATGATCAGCAACATATTGATTTAAAACCTGAAATATTTCTGTTGGAGATTATATCTGAAGATTATAGTAAAGAGAATGTATATTTAATTATTCATGTACTAACTGCAGGTAGAATTATATTTGCACAAAACTGGAAAAATGAAGAGATTCTGAATTAAGAAAACGTGATTAGAAAAATACTAGACTGTGCAGAAATGAAGAGGTTTACATTAACAATCCAAGAGAAAGAACAAACTGAATATTATATGATATGGCATTCATTTTATCAATGGTTGGAAAATAAATATGGAAGTTAGAAACTAGAGAAGACTAACATAAAATAGTAAAAATATGGTAAGAATTAAAAATGTTAAGATGGAGAATGTTAGAAGAATTAGGTATATGATGTAGATTAGTATGATATAAGAATAGAGTATTAAAGTAAAAGCAATGAATGTGTATAAACTATAATAATTATTGCACAAGTTATGTATACTCATATGACACACTGTTCAAATGAAAGATGGAATGTTTGTATAAATAAAATAAAAATTTTAATTAAAAAAACCATGCAAAAATTGGTTCTTGGATCCAATAGGATTGGAATTGGCATATTTAACAGGAATTTAAAAAAAAGGCAGTCTTGCAGATTTAATTATACTTGGTCAGGTTGGCTTCAGGAGAGCAATCTATACCATTGAGGAGATACAATTTGCTTCACTAGAGCAAAGAGAATGCCCAATTTGCCTAGACAATCCATGAAGATGATTTCCAGGACATTTGCTTTCAGGATAGATGGTATCAGAATGGCTCATGGTTAAGATATATTTAATTTAATAGCTGGGACAATAAAGTATATAATGGACCAGAACACACTATTGTGATTGACTGATTGGAGAGTACGGGCTCCTGAATGAGGCAATCTACATTATGATTGGTGAGCTTTTTTTTTCTGTCCTTTTCTCCCGCCTTTTTTCTTCAGTGAGCTTTGCATGCTATTCTGTGATTTACTTGATGATTTACCTCATGGTGTAGTGAGGTGCCTGATTATCTCATTTAATGTAAATATAGATGTCAAATACGTTTATTTATATGACACTACTAGTCTGTGTCAGCATCTCTGACTGCATAAATTAAGGGATAGAATCAAGATCATGTGAAGTGTTAATACCACTTTATAATGCCTTGGTAAGGCCACACTTGGAATACTGCATCCAGTTTTGGTCACCACGATGTAAAAAAAGATGTGGAGACTAGAAAGAGTGCAAAAAAGAGCAACAAAGATGATTAGGTGACTGGAGGCTAAAACATATAAAGAACAGTTGTTGGAATTGGATACATCCAGTTCAATGAAAAGAAGGACTGGGGGGACATGACAGCAATGTTCCAACATTGAGGGGCAGCCACAAAGAAGAGTGAGTCAAGCTACTCTCCAAAGCACCTGAGGGTAGGACAAGAAGCAATGGATGGAAACTAATCAAGGAGAGAAGCAACCTAGAACTAAGGATGAATCTCCTGAAAGTTAGAACAGTAAATAAATAGAACAACTTGCATCCAGAAGTTGTAAATGATTCCACACTAGAAGTTTTTGAAAAGAGATTGTTTTGTCATTTGTATGAAATGGTGTAGGGTTTCCTACCTAAGCAGGAGATTGGACTAGAAGACCTCCAAGGTCCCTTCTAATTCTGTTATTCTATTCTATTCTATTCTATTCTATTCTATTCTATTCTACTGTATTCTATTCTATACTACTCTACTCTACTCTACTCTACTCTACTCTATTCTTTTGGACATTTGCTGAGCAATTCCCTGACATTCACATTATATACCAAAACTTTTTCAGCCTGCAATTCATTGAGTACATTTTTGTCTGGAGGAGGCTCCAGAATGGCCCACCAAGTATAAAGAAGCTCGTGCTCCCTAATGCTTTTTCTAGCCCTGAAGGTCCTAGACCTGCATGGAGGGGGAAAAAGGTTATTTCTTTCAGCCTTCTCTCTTAGCTGAGAGTCTGTAGGAGGTTCTCAAAAGCAGAACAAAGTGAAGCAGCAGAGGAACTCTGTGAAGCTGTTTTTCAAAGTCTGCTTTCGTGAAAAGTGAAGCATGCCTTTGAAGCTTCAGAAGGAACCATTACATGCTATAAAAGGCTAACGTGCTGAAAAAAAATGAAGCCACTGAAAATGGCAACAAGTTGAATAAATGAGTTTCTTCTGGGCAGCACGCACGGACAAAAGGGCTAAATATGTTGCCTCTATACAACCTGTGAGCCTGAGTGTTCATTTGAGTTAAAAATGCATCAAAACATATGTCAACTCAAAGAGAGCAAAACACTATCTGGGCTACACCTTATTGCAGGTAGTCCTCAACTTACAATCACAATTCAGCCCAAAATTTCTGTTGTTCAGTGAGACAAGTTGTTAAGTGAGTTTTCCCCCTTCCCTTTTACGACCTTTCTTGCCACAGTTGTAAAGTGAATTGCCACAGTTGTTAAGTTAGTTACATGGTGGTTAAGTGAATCTGGCTTCCCCATTGATTTTACTTCTCAAAAGGTCACAAAAGGGGATCACATGACCTTTATAACACCACAACCATTGAGTCAGTTGCCAATCATCTGAATTTTGATCACATGATCATGGGGATGCTACAAAGGTTGTAAGTGTGAAAAATTGTTGTAAGACACTTTTTCCAACACCATTGTAAATTTGAATGGTCACTAAATGAACTATTGTAAGTCAAGGACTACCTGTACTTATGGGTTATGGCAGATCCAAGTAAGTACATGGATCTCATATCAGGTTGTAAAGCACCTCCAGTGTTACTTATTTATTCAGAGACACAAGATACTGGTGTTCTGTTGCAGGTTTAGAACTGTTATTGTTCACTTTTTGAATCAGAGGTTCATTTACTCATAGTTATACTGAACTCAAAGTTTAGCTGGATTTGGATTTCAGAAGACTTGAGGTAGGACACTTAACTTATGTGGTACTTTATTCTATGTGGTGACTCTGAGGCTCTATAGTTCTATTTTATAAATTGCCTTCCAAGGACAATGCTTAGCTGTTCTTCTCACAGAGGACCAGTTTGGTGCAGTGGTTAATGGCACGAGTTCTAGACCAGTGGTGGGATTCTACCAGTTTCCTTACCAGTTCGGTGATCACCAGGGGTGGGTTTCTACTGGTTCTGTCCACCTGTCTAGAATTGGTAGCTCTGAAGAGCAGCAGACATAGAACCGGTTCTATGTCTGCTGATGTTTTTGCCCACCTGCCCACCTGGGCTCTTACCTGATTTATTTCCTGATTTTTCAACTTCAGCTGCCATGTGAGGCACAGCTGCAGTTAAAAAAGCAGGAAAAGAAGGCTGTTTCAAAGGCTGCTTCTCTGCACACAGCGTGCTGATGATGATTTACAGTCGCACGATCGCAGCATGCAGGGAAGCACATCATAAATCACCGAACCTCATAAATCCTGAACTGGTAGTTAACCTTGTTGTATCCAACTCCTGGTGATAGCGTACTTTGTGTGTGTGTGTGTGCACAGATTTCCAAACACCAGCTGAGGCTCTGTTGCACCAATCAGAGAGGACAAACTTTTATCTTCTTTCTCTTCTCAGCTGATTGTTGGAGCTTTTTTAAAATTACTGGTTCAGCCGAACCTGTAGCAAAAATTGCAACTAATTTGGGTGAACCGGGGTGAATCAGTAGCATTTCACCACTGTTTTAAACCCACCTTGGGAATGAAGTCAGCTTGTTGAACCTTGGACTAAGTCACTCTCTCAGCCTTAGGAAGGAGCAATGGCAAACCAATACTGAAATCTTGCCAAGAGACTGATAGGAAGTTTCTAGGCTGTCATTAGGAGTCAAGACTGACTGGAAGGTACAAAACAAACAAACTAAAATTCTTCTCAACACTCTAGGTAGTTTTCCACCATCACCTTATCAAGTTCACATGGGAATCTTATCTGTTGTTTGCAAAATCCCATCTCTTGTGGGATCTTATCAATGTTCATCCTGGCATTTTTCAATTCCTGCAGAAATTATTATTATTTATCATATATTATGGCTGTCCTATCCAGAAGACTGTGGGTAGTATGTGTTGCCTTACAAGTAGGTCTCATCTATGCAGTAAAATTTCAAATTGTAGGCCTTCCAGTTCTAGAAGAGGGAGGAGGAAGAAGATGAAGAAGACTAGGAAAAAGAAAAGGAGGAGGGGGGAAAGGAAGAAGAAGAAGAAGAAGAAGAAGAAGAAGAAGAAGAAGAAGAAGAAGAAGAAGAAGAAGAAGAAGATGATGATGATGATGTATGCCTGATCATCCATAGCTTCAGAAAATACATGGCATCCCATTTCATATTAGCATTGCATGCCCAATATGATTAAAAATAATAACAACCTGGCATTATGCAAAGTTAATACATTGTGCTGATACTACATGCATACTGTAGTAAGAATAAACTAGTATTACATGCTGTTGGACTGAAAGTAATTACATGCTAATATTACAAAAAAAAAAATTATGGAGTGAACAAAAACAAATGCATCAGCCAGAGAAGGTAAATAAGAAGATCACAATGGCCTGAGGAACTGAACTAATTCCTCCTGCACATATATATTTTTTGGCTTGTACTTACATCAATTTTATTTAAGCACTTCAAGGTTCATTTTAGGATACAGACACTTCCTACGCTCCAACTTGAATCTGCTGGGGACAACTGCATATAAAACTGCAAAGACCTTGTCAATGGGTGTGAACAGCTATTTTAGCTTTGTGTTACACTAGTCGAAAGATTAGCTGGCAGTCAGCTGTAATTACAAACAGTTGTTCTGTTTGAGGATCAATGGTCTAGCACCAAAGGGTTAGGGTTTCTCAAAGAAATTGAACTGAAAAGTATCCATTTTCATATTAACAAGAGAGGTTTAAGTATTAAGAAAGAAGCATCTAGAGTATCAAAAAGATTGGGAGGAGGTAGTCTCGTGTGCTTTTAATGACTGCTTGGGAATATTTGCAGGTAATGCAAATATTTTATTGAAATATTGAAGCCTGGAGAACAGGTCCATTGTCAGTCAATAGGAGTGCTGATTAAGTACCAGCTTATTAGGTACTTAGGAGCCAGGACTTGGCAGCACACAGAAATAACAGCCAGTCACTGGCCATCAACACACCGATCAATCAATAGGAAGGTATCACATAAATACGACTCACAGAACAGTGCAAAGCATATATTAAAGAGAAGTTCCCTGAAGATGGGTTCCAACACAAGTCTGAAAGTTTGGAAGAATAAACTTCTGGTTTTGGTGACCAACCCAGATTTGATCTTGCAACATGATCCTGGGACATGTATATTCGCCTTTATTTTATGTTCCATTTAATTGTATCCAATTCTCAGATTGGACCTGTGGTTTCCTTGGCAAGGGTTTTCACAAGTGATTTACCATTACCTCTTTCCTGGGACCGAGAGAAAGTAACTGGCCAAAAGTCACTCAGTTGGCTTCAAGCCTAAGCTGGGACTAGAACTCAAGGGTCTTCTGGTTTCTAGCCTGATGCCCTCACCATCAGACAGAACTGGCTTTCTAGCACTAAATGTACAGTTTCTAGTGTCATAAATTCCATATGCACCTATACACAAAGACCACACATACCCAAAATGTTGACCTCATGTGAGAATTATGGCAGTTACCCCAATTAAATTATGAGTTTTGAGCCAAACTTCCAAAACTTAAAAAGAATTTGTTGGGAGTTAACATGTCTAGCACTGCCTGGGTGTAGCTGACTCTGAGATACATAATTCATTGTCACCCTTGAGCATGGTTTTCCCCCATCTCCTGGATGTATTATAATTCATATTCTCCAATGAGACACATACATAGCCAAGAGTCAGCAACCATGTTCTCAGGTTAGAATTTTGCATGACAGAAACTTCAATCACCTAGTTACTATCTTTGAAAACTATTTATGGAATGCACTTTCAATTTCCAAGCAAACCCCTTTCCCCCTTCCCTTTCTGTTGGCAACTCTAAAAAGACCATAAAAATATTTAATGAGTTGACAGCTGAACTCTAGGTTAACTTAGGAGAAGAACTTATACTCCATGAACTGGACTATTTGGGAATAATCTAACCCCAGATCCAAATGAGATCTAAAATGTAAATCTTTATATAGATTCTCAGTCATCCAGGTCACAGTTGTCTCAAGAGGTACTTTTCCAAGAAGCAACCAGACTTTATGGTTTTTCTTTGAAGACCTTTCGCTTCTCATCCAGGAAGCTTCTTCAGCTCAATGTGAGTCCTATTTCCATTCCAAAAACAAAAGGTGTTTTTTTTTTTGAAGCACCTTTTTTCATCTGCAGGTAGTTCTTGGGTTACAAGCACAATTGGGACAAGAATTTCCACTGCTATGCAAGGCAGCTGCTATGTGGGTCATGGATATTCTAATCTTTTTTTTGGGGGGGGGGGCATGGCTGTATAGTGAATAATTGCATTTGTTAAGTGAATCGGGTGATTGTTAAATGAATCCAGCTCCCCCTCCCAAGTCAGTTTGTTTGGTAGAAGCTTACTGAGAATGTCAAAAATGGTGATCACATAACCTCAGAATGTTGCAATCATATATGTGTATGTGTGTGTGTGTGCGCGCGTGCAAGTGTCCAAATTTTGATCATGTGATCCTGGGGATGCTGTGACAGTCATAACTACAACTGTGTCATGTTCTGAGCACCCAGCCCCAGAAACAGCACAGCATACAGTTGGAAGCAAGAACCACTTGAATGCAAGCTGGAATCTCAGCATGAAGTGAAATGGAGGTTAAGTCAGCACTCCTCACTCCTGCCGCACAGCTGATTTTAATGAGTCAGACCACTCCACACCTTCTCCAGCTGCTTCCAGATACTGTGGCTTCTCTGCCTTTCTGTTGGCATGCCTCCTTCCAGACCCACCTCCCAGCTGGGCGTCACATTCCCCATTTCTCGGTCCTTGCCAATCGCACACCCATCCAGACATTCACATCTGGTTCATATTTCAAGTCTGGTGCAAAGCCAACCGGTGAGTCCTGTCATTGTGTAAGCAATCCCTCCTGACTGGCAGGGCTTCCTCCTTCTCCCTCTGATTTTCTCCCTCACTATGTATGGCAACCCTGAGATGGCATGCCAGACACTTGCCATTACAAACTGATTGTAACTCACTTTTTTCAGGGCTCATTGTAACTTCAAACAGTCCCTAAATGAATGGTTGTAAGTCAAGGATTCTCCATTTGACTTTGTATTAGTTTGGGTTATTTTACCAACGGAAGCTATCGGGCAACACAGATCATTTTTCCAATGGCCATAAAAGGATGCATGAGAGGCAGCTCACATTTTGCAAGGGAGTCAGAAGAAGCATGCTTGTAATTTTAACACAAACTTCAAGACAAAACAGAACATCATCTGGAAAGGAGGTACAAGAGGAGAGGGGAGAAGGGTAAAAACAAAGAAAAAAAAAGAGAGAGAGAGAGAGGAACAAGAACACCCAGAGGCAGAATTTGATCTGAACTTTCTCAAGCATCACAGCAGAATGAAAAATCTAAGATGACTTTCTGTTAACATACCCTGGAATTAAATAGCTGAACGTGGGTGATTCCTGAAGTTAGATGTCTCTGGATGCCTTACTACGTGTAGTGGTAATCATCAACTTATGATCACAACTGAGCCCACAATTTCTGTTTCTAAGCAGTTGGTAAACAGTGGTGGGATTCAAATATTTTTCCCACCAGTTCTGTGGGTATCGCTTGGTGGGTGTGCTTTGCATGCGTGCACACCTGCAGAGGGTTTGCTACTGACCCTCTTTTGCAATCTTGCACTCCTTGTGTCTTCAATAGCTGACACGCTGTGCCGCATGAAGCAGTTGAGTTTCAAAACTAAGAAATAAAGGTCAGAATAGAGCCGGGGTGGGCAGATGGACCCAATAGCTGATCATCAGAGCAAACCAGTTCACTCTTAGATGATCCTCGGAGCTACCAGTTCAGCCAAATCATCACTGTTGTTATGAAAATTGTCAAGCCCGAAATTGACGTATGTGTAGTCATTTTATTTAGGCTTAGTATGTATTCTTTTTCTTACTTTCTCTTTGGCAGTCATGGAGAAAGATTTTTGGGCTTGCCACATTCCTAAGGGGGGAAGAGTGGAGATAGAGAGAGTTGTTTAGGCTAGGTGATTCTTCTTCCCGTGGGAAAATGAGCTGTCTGTGCTTAGGTCCCTTGAGGTGGAGATTTATTACATCAAGCAATGTTAAATTACTTCTATTGGAGAATGTGACTTTTGGGGGTTGTTTCTGACGTCTAATATTGTGGGGTAATTCCGGGTTGTGTCAGATCCAGAATTACCACCGACTTTGCCAATTTGATGCTTTCCTAAATAAAACTAATTGTCTTGGAAGATGGACTTCGTTCTTTTCTTTTTAAAAGGATTTCATCACTTGGAAACCTGGCAAGAGTTTTGTCCCATTTTATGACCTTTCTTGCCACAGTTGTTAATGAATCACCACAGTTGTTAAATTAGTAACACGGTTACTAAGTGAATCTGTTTTCTCCATTGAGTTTGCTTGTCAGAAGGTTGAAATAGGAGATCATATGACCCTAGGGCACTTAAAACATCATAAATATGAGCCAGTTGCCAAACATCCAAATGTTGATGCTGCAACATAAAGTGTGAGAAACAGTCATCAGTCACTTTTTTCAGTGCCATTGTAACTTCAAACAGAGAAAAAGAAGAAGGGATCTGCAGTTCCCTAATCAAAGATTAATATTATCCAAGCTGAATTTGATAAGGTGGGATTCAACAGTCCATTTCTTCAGAATCAAACAGATGTGTAATTGCCCTTCTTTGAGGGGGGGGAGATGTTTATGCATACTCTCCAATGGCTAAGAAATTTGAGAGCACACATCTCTTGGTGGGATATATATCTACACCCCGCAAGTGATAGATTGAGTCAGGGGTGGGATTCTACCGGTTCTGTCCACCTCTGTAGTAGTTCTGAAGAACAGCAGACATAGAACCGGTTCTATGTCTGCTGCTGGTTTGGTCCATCTGCCTGCCCAGGCTCTTACCTGACCTTTATTTCCTGCTTTTACAACCACAGCTGCTTTGTGCAACACAGCTGCAGTTGAAAAAACAAGAAAAAAGGGCTTTTCTAACCACTGTGCACTTGCACGGAGCGCTGCTCAGCTGTCCAGGCAGCTCAGGAGGTCGTAAATTGCACTTGCGTGACAGAGTGACAGAACCAGTAGTTATACTGTCGGATCCCATTCCTGGATTTTGCTATTTAATGATGTGTAGAGGAACAAGATAGAGTTACCATCTTGGATGATTTTCTGTCCAGTTGACTCTGCAAGGAGTGAACAACAAAGTCAAGATGGAATGGAAGCTCCACCCAATTTCTGCAGTGACATAAAATGACTGCAATTTTGATTGCACTACTAAGTCGGCCATCTTGATTTTTTTTTTTAATCTGTGCCTTGTGGACATCCTTTTCCCATTTGTCAGTTAAACACGGGAAAAGAAACCCTCCATATATGAAGATGATGTGCATAAGAGTTTAAAGACCCAGATCACAAAAGATCCTGGTTTTGTAGAAGTGAACATGCAATTTTATGAGAAAATAGAGATTACTCTTCACAATGAACAGACACACAGGGACATGATATTCCAATCATTCTTGTATGTCATTTTTAATGTTATTTTTTAAAAAATGAAGGAAAAACTGCAAATTAATACAGAACTGGGACAGAACAGAATTATTGCTTTAAAAAGAAACTACACAGAAATTGCCATAGTATAATGAAAACCATTTATGTACTTAGCATTTATTTGCTAAGGTAAAGTCTACTTGTATTTGCAAAGAGTCCGTTAAAACAAGAGTTTCAAACTTAGTGAAAATTATTTTAAGTTTTATTATGCAAAAGAGGGACAGCTTCATCATTTAATTTTAAAGCTATAGTGGAGCAAGATTTTACCACAGATATTATACAGATGTGATGTTTGGGCTAGGTGGAAAAAAAGTCATGTCTTCCATTTTCTGGAAGTATTTAAAAAAAAATGGCTTTCAGTGAAGAACTCCAGACTCACTTCATATTTCAGCATGAGCTCAGATACTCAACTCTTTTGATCAGCTCCCAAAGAAGATACCAGATCTCTGTTTCACTATTGGTTTGAAGTTTCAAAGGACAGAAAGACAAGAAGATGGGTGTTGAAGAGTCTAGTCTAACAAACTCCTCTACTCTGATGACTTCCCTTGGAGGGCTCAGAGGCTGGAAATTTAGAATATATAAATCTGGCAACCAAGTCCACTAAGTCTCCCTGGTATGATTGGTTGAAAAAAACCCTAACAGGCAACATGTTGCTCAGTGAATATAAAAGTGAGGTCGCCTACAAGCTGAACTCAGCTCCTGGAGATGTCATAGACACATACTGAGCTGAACTTCACAGATATTTCACAAGTTTTCAGACTTGCAAGATTCATGGTTTTTTTTCACAGATTTTCAAACTCGCAAGATCCTGTTCATGTAGCCTTTTCATAAAGTAAGAATTAGTTCATCCAGTCTTGTGTCCTGTCTGGTTTGCCTGGGTGTGTGTGTGTGCGATATCAATCTTTTAAGACTGAAAGTACAAACTTCCTGCTGCTATTTTTAACTGCTTGTTTAATTAGAGTGAGTCCAATCTATGGCTCTTTCTGTGACCATTAAGCTACTGGGGGCTCCTCCATTTACTGTTTTATTATTTCCTAGGCAGCATCTCTTACCCACGTCCCCCAAGGTCCTCCTCACAACACATTACATATATGTTCATTCTGTTCATTATTTTCATTCTGTTTCCCATACCAGCTTTGGAAGCCATATTAGAACCAGAAGCTTCCTCGCTGCCACATTCTTGAGCTTGGGAGTTTGGGGGGAGGGATTTAGTATAGCATATGTCGTTAGACATAACATTCTTCTTGTGGATCAGGGTCATATTGTTCCTGCACTTGGTAGAGGTGTAGTTGAAGGGATGTCTCAAGTTGGGACAAAACATGATTGGGTCATGTGATGGACTTATGGGTGCAGGGATTGGGTTTGTCTTTTTGAATTACTGAGGGAAAACCCAGAACTCTCATATTTGAGTTTTCCCAGATGGGCAGGTATTCCTATTCTAATAAAAGGAACTTTTGAGAAAATGTCTGTCTCGGAGTTTTTGATTAGAACTGGGTTTTTCTGGAATGCTGACATCTCACTTTCTAACATCCTCCTCCTCCTCGTAATGTCAGCACATTGTATTTTCTTTACATAATGCCAGGTTGTTGTTATTTTTAAACTTGTTGGTCATGCGATGGTAATATGAAATAGGATGCCATGTATTTTTCTGAAGTTATGGATGATCGACATAAATCTTCTTCTTCTTCTTCTTCTTCTTCTTCTTCTTCTTCTTCTTCTTCTTCTTCTTCTTCTTCTTCTTCTTCTTCCTCCTCCTCCTTCTCCTCCTCCAGGGGAAGCTTTGATCATTTATGGACAAGCTGTCTGAAAGTCATGACTTTATAAGATTATAAGAAGACATCTTTGCTTCCTACTGTGAATATGCCATATTGATTCACAAAACAGTATTTTATGTAATGACCAATGGATAACTTCTGGGAAACACATCTGGTGGAATGGAAATGAAGCTGGCAGGGTCTAGATGTGGACCAATTTAGCAACACTCTCTGAATGTGTAATGGGATTTGAGAATTATCTTGAGGAACAGGAAGAGCCACAGATGATACAAGAGTCTCATAAAAGAAATCTTGAACCCAAAGCAGGAATAGAGGTGGGAAAAGGATCCAATAATTGACCTTTAGATTTCCTGATCTTTTTTTTTTACTGATGACTTCACAAAAAAGTTAGTGGGAGTTTTGATGGCACCTCCAAGCTATGATTTTAATTACTAGATTTAACAAAAAAAAAAGCAAGTGGAAAGTTCAGAAAGAATAAAGAATGCAAATATATGTAAACGTAGCAATAAACTAAAATAGTAAAATGTGATATGAAATTGCAGTAAAAGGTAGAACAAATGATAAATTTCATTTCAATACATGAAAAGTGAGAGGTCATTGAAGTAGAGAAAGGTTTTCAAAGGAAAAAAAAAACTGAGTAATTTACCATCCCAGAGGCAGACTTTGCTAAAATGTAATGCAATGAATTATTTCCCCCTGTTTATACCACAAGAAATCTGAGGGACAGATGTCAGCAACAGGCATAAATTTCCCAGGAGATACAAGGGAGAGGAGGAATATAAAAAAGAGATTCAAGGCAGATAGATTCATGCCAGAATAGGTGATAAAACATGTGAGCACCTGAATCCTAGCAGATTTTCAGAGCTTTGAGGGGAAAATCTGTATAGTCCCCAGAGGGATTCAGAAAGAAAAGACTAGATGGCATTGAAAAGATATCCCAGAGAGATTTGAAAGCCTTGGAGAAAATGGAAAATAGGAATCTGAACAGCAATCCCAAATAATAGAACTGAGATAATCTAGTCTGCCAAAATGAAAATTCACCAATGCTCTTTGAGCACCTATAGCACAGGAAGCGGAAGAATAAGCAATAACAAATCATGAATCAAGATTAAATATATGGCCATAAGCCAATACTTGTCTTTAGAAGCTAGGCATTTTGAATATCTGTGGAGATTCCCAGTCATCCAGGTCATGGTTGTCCCAAAGGTGCTTTTTCAGGAGGCAACTGGACTTTCTTGTTTTTTTCTTTGAAGATGTTTTGCTTCTCATCCAAGAAGTTTTGAAGCACTTGCAGGTTTAAGCATTTGAATCATTCAACAACAAAGAAATGGACACTTGATCCTACAAATTACTCCAGCATTCATACAATAAGTATAATTTTCAGTCCCATAAACAATATTGTTGTGGCAGGCAACAACAATAATAAAACTTGGAAAAACAGAGACACCTCCTTAGAAAGAGAGATAATAAAGAAAATACTAGTTAGTGCAGATATGGACAGATTGACGTTAGAACTAAAAAAATAAAGGAGAGAGAGAATATCATGGTCTATGGAATAAATTTTATCAATGGCTGGAATTGAGAAGAAGGAGCTGGAACAGAAAATAACGTAGATCTGTAGAACTGAAATTTGATGTTATCTAGGTAAACACAATGGAGCATAGTGGATAAAATGGTTGCATAAAATTAGCAACATATGTGATTTTATGCTGTAAATGTAAATATACATATTGCATAGAATAATGGTATAAAATTTGCAATGTATGATGAGTATAATGTTATTTGTTTTATATTTAAGTGTATATGGCAGAGACAATGTCAGGACAGTCACACTGTGTCCAATATTTTAATATATAATCAATAAAATTTTGGAAAAAAAGCAAATACAAAAAGCCAGGTAAGTCTCTGACTATGTAGTTATGGCCACCATCTTGACTCTTTTTTCATCCTCTTCACCCAGATGTTTCTTGACTTGAAACCATATTTTATTCTTGGGTCTCTACCATGTAACTTGATGAATCCTTGGATTACTATTGAGATCTCCAGAAAATTATTTTAAAGCCACACAGGATAAATATAATAATTTGTGGCCAAACTAGATAAAACCATCTTCATAAAGACCCATGTGACATAGTGGCAGTGGTGGGATGATTATTATTATTATTATTATTATTATTATTATTATTATTATTATTATTATTATTATTATTATTATTATTGTTATTATTATTATTATTGCTACTAGTTCTGTAGGCATAGCTTGGTGGGCATGGCAGGGGAAGGTTACTGCAAAATCCCATTCCCTCCCCATCCCACTAACTGCTTTCCAGCTCCATTCTCCTATGCAGGGCAACAAAAGAAGACCCAGTCAATCAGCTGGGATTTGGGAAGCCATAGATGGGAGCGGGGCCAGTCAGAGGTGGTATTTGCCAGTTCCCTGAACTACTCAAAATTTCCACTATTGTTTCTCCAGAACTGGTCAGAACCTGCTGAATACCACTTCTGCATAGTGGTAATTGTATGAGGCTGTAAATAGAGGGATCCAGTCATTGATCCAATCACTGGGTGACTTTGAATCAGTCACTGTCCATCAGCCCAATCTACATGTCATCATTTTTATTTATTTCACCATGGGGCTTAATGGCAATTACAGAAAAAAAAAGGAAGAAATGAAAAGTGTGTAAACAAAACAGAAGATAATGGAATTATAAAAGAAGCAATGGCAAAGGAACAGAACCTTTGGTTATCATATTAACATATTGATGTATATATCAATGTGATAACCATCACACATCAAAATAAAGAATAGGTGGAAGCAGAATGTAAGGGAAAGGGGAGTCTGCCATCAATATAGCAGCCATGTCCCATTGGGTCCCTAGGCCAATGGACAATCCCAGGTCTCCAGGCTCTTGTGAAAGGATAGGGGGATGGGCTCAGATCTTTCTTGAGAGGGTAAGAAGTTCCAAAGGGCATATTATGCAACAGAGAAGGCTCTTTTTCTGGATCCCAGTGACTGATGGGATCTGACTGATGGGATCCAAAGTCTTCTCTTCCAGTATGAGTAGGATAGGCATGTCATACTGGGATGAAGTGGTTTATCAGGTTGTGGTTCAGTTGCTTAGTCACATCTGATTTTTCATGACCCCGTGGACCATAGCATGCCACTATCCTTCACTGTCTTTTTCCAAATTCATATTCACTGTGTCAATGACATGATCTAACCATCTCATCCTCTACTATCCTCTTATCCTTTTGTTTTCCATCTTTCCTAATATCAGGGTCTTTTGGGTTCTCATTGGGTAGCCAAAGTATTTGAGCTTCAGCTTCAGAATCTGTCCTTCCAAAGAAAAATCATTTGGGAGGTTTATCAGGTCACCCAGACCTATGCCATTAAGGCAGAGGTGGTATTCATCAGGTTCTGCCCAGTTCTGGAGAACCGGTAGCAGAAATTTTGAATTATTCGGAGAACCTGCAAATACCACCGACCTCCGACTGGACCCATCCCCATCAATTATCTGCCTCCCAAGTCCCAGCGGATCATCTGGATCTTCTTTTGTTGCTCTACAGAGGAGAACAGAGCTGGAAAGCAGGTTAGTGGGATGGGGAGAGAATGGGGATTTAACCTGTCATGCCTACCTGTCATGCCTACCAAGCCTGTCATGCCTACCAAGTCATGCCCACAGAACCGGTAGTATTTTTTTTTTTTAATACCACCACTGCATTAAGGGCTTTAAAGGTCACAGCCCACACCTTGAATTGCATTCAGAGGTAGAACAGTAGGCAGTGAAGTTCATGGAGGAAATGTGTAATATGGACCATCCTAGGGGCCCCAAATATTAACTGTTGTGGGGGGAAATGGAAAAACCCAAGGTAGGCCACTTTTTGCTCTTGTTATTGTTAGTTGCGACATCATGTCCAACCCATTATGACCC
Source organism: Laticauda laticaudata (assembly GCA_004320025.1). Lineage (NCBI taxonomy): Eukaryota > Metazoa > Chordata > Lepidosauria > Squamata > Elapidae > Laticauda > Laticauda laticaudata. Next base: position 20,383 of record BHFT01032342.1, read on the forward strand.
CATGGACAACCTTCCTCCAAGCCTTCCTGTCCTCTACCATCTTCTGGAGTCCAATTAAGGTCACTCTGACTGCTTCAGTGATTCCATCCTTCTCTGTCGTCCCCTTCTTCTTCTTTTGCCCTCCATCATTCCCAGAATTAGGCTCTTCTCTAGTGAGTCCTTCTGTCATGTCCCTATCATCACACCTTCCTTCTCATTAGGTGGCCAAACTATTTGAGTTTCTGCTCTTGTTAAAAAAAGCAAAATACATATAATAAATAAATAACATACTTAGTTACATACTTTGCTGAAGCAAATCAGAAAAAAATGTAAATCAGCAGCTATATAATCTAAAGTACCTATTACATCATACAATAGTACAAAGTCCTTGTGTTTTGTGACCTTCATGCGCACACATGCACACACGCCCTCACAGATGAAACACTATTAAAAATATTTTTAATACTAGACAAACCATCAGGCTGTTCTACTTCATATTATCATAATTCTTCATCTATTTCCAAATGTGTTTACAGGATGCTAGAAAACAGATATATGGTAACTTGTCTGTGGGAAAAAAAAAGAAAAAGAAATAATGGAATAGTTCCATCCCCGAACTATATTTTCAAAGTCTCTGAGGAGAAACTTGGAAATGCTTGAATTTGTTTCTTGTTAACGGAGATTTCTGAGTCTTTCCCCCCATAAAAATTGATGAATTAGACCTAATTTCACTGAATTAATGTGGCTCAAAATAACAAACTGAGGGTGGCTTTGCTTTATGTTTTCCTCTGAGTTTGAGTGGCCATAAGAAAAGCCAGAAATTAGTTTTGACTGGATGATGTGCTACATCATTTCTACATTCAGGGATAATAACCATATATTTATATTATTTCTCCCTGTGGTGAAAAAATGACATAAAAATAAAATAAAATATAGCTATACATTACATTAAGTGAAGACAAATTTATTCCCAAGAGACAATCTCTGGTATTTTTTGGCTCGCTGCCCTATGTAATTTTATTTTAAAGGTGCTTTTATTTTATTTTAAGTTGGAAATTGTCATGCTATAAAACAAAGTATTAGTCTCCTTTCTCAACTTGACTGCTAAGGAACACCTCGGAAGCTGTCACGATGCCAGACATATTCTTGAGGGGAAAAAAAACTGACTTGATGCCGTGGTCCATGTTTAATGCAACTTGATTTTGGCATGGTAGACCAGGTTTTACCATAAATTATCCTAAATGTAACTAGGTTATCTTCCTCCCTTCCCCAAACCACTGTTTATTTATTAAAGGACCATCAATGTTTTATAGGAGATTAAAAATGGTCTCCAACTCCTGATATTATATTTGATGCTACCAGCAAAAAACTTGGCTCCCAATTCTCAAAGCTTCCTATGAGTGATAATTAAAAAAAAATCTGCATATGGAAAGTTAGTAAGTCAGAGAGAGAGAAAGGAACAAAAATATGCTGAGAAATATCAATATGAATGAATGTATTTAGGTGAAAAAATATTAAGTCATGTGAGCAATCTAAAGCTGTGAATCCCGAATTTAGGTTTAGCACCTCTGAAAGAATTCAATCTTCAAAAGATTTTATTTTGGAGCATCATAAGAAGTGCAGGAGCCTAGAGGTGAAGATTCCCACCTTTCCTCCCATCCCCCAGAAGATTGAGAATTCAATCCTAGGCAATGGTAGATGTTTCTCTATCAAATAGAAAATATCTGCTGTGAGCTCTGCATAGGCATCAGGAAGGGCATCTGGCCAGTAAATTAACGGATTACAGAGTCATGAAAAGCAAAAAAAAAGAAAAAAAGAAGGAACAACTCCCCTTCTATTTTTTTTTAATTAACTGCCTTGGAACATATTGTGGCTTTCCTCTGATGGAGTATGTAACCAGAGATGAGTCAAATATAGGCTTTTCATAGCAATAGCAATAGCACTTAGACTTATATACTGTTTCACAGTGCTTTTACAGCCCTATCTAAGTGGTTTACAGAGTCAGCATATTGCCCCCAACAATTTGAGTCCTCACTTTACCCAACTTGGAAGAATGGAAGGCTGAGTCAACCTTGAGATGATAAGGATCAAACTGCTGGCATTGGGCGGAGTTAGCTTGCATACTAACCACTGTGAACCATGGAAGAGAAGGAGGGTGGAGGGAGGAAGGAAGGGGAATAGCAATAGCACTTGGACATATACTGCTTCATAGTGCTTTGCAGCCCTCTCTAAGTGGTTTACAAAATCACCCACTTGCCCCCAATAATCTGGGTCCTCATTTTATTGACCTCGGAAGGATGGAAGACTGAGTCAACCTTGAGCATAGTGAGATTTGAACTGCCAAATTGCAGGCAACTAGAAGTTAGCAGAAGTAGCCTGCAATACTGCACTATAACCACTGCACCACTGCAACACTTGCATTGTTTTATGGCTGTAAACACTTGAGTATACAAATGGGATAACATCTGGTGTATCCACTAACTAATCCAAGTCCAGGAATTTGGGATATTGAGAGTAAGACTTTATTTCACCCAAATTGTTTAATATTTCTTTCAAAGCAGGAAAGAGGAATGAAAAAAAGTAATAGGGTTTAATATTTCTAAAGCCTTTTCTAAAGGCATGTATTCACTGAAAAGAGTTATGCTTAAGAGATTCTTACTGGACTTCCATCATGAATTTTCTACATATGAATATGTGGATTAATATATGCAACTCTCATCTGTCTGCTAGAATTATTACAAACAGAATTACTTCTTCATTTATGAAAATATCCTGTGGAACTCTTCAACCATCTCTTTTAATGTCTCTTATGATCATATTAATAGTGGAACCATTAAGATGACAAATGATGTTTCAAATAAAACAGAAGTAAAATTTGGACATAAATCTGAACTTTATGAAATGTGCTTATATCTTGTTGAAATCAAATTGGCAATCATTTGTGTTCTATAACAAAATTATTGATATTGTGCCTGGTGAAGTTTGATAAATAATCAAGCAATTCAATTAACTGAAACAAGGCTCATATATTTCCAAAAGACTTTAATACTCCTTGGGAGATTTGGAAAAATTGGGGGCTTTTCTGAATTGTACTCCAAAACCAGATATAGTTATTTCAAGGACAGTTTCTTCTTTTGTGGATGAAAATACATTAGATTGCTTTAATTAAAAAAAAAAAAAAAGACCCCAAGAAAGGATTAAAAATCCTGCTGAATTAATGGAGGCCTCATCTAAGTGATTGTCAGAATTAATATTTGTTTTGAATTATTTGATTTTTGCTACCATATTATTCAACAAACAAGGAAACAACTCTATTAAATTAGGCATAATTCATCTGCAAGAATTTCAGAATTCTGTTGAAATCTAACAGAATGATACATCAAGTCCAATTTCCCTTAAGCTTCCAGGCTAGAAGTTGAGTTTTCCATGAAAAATATACCATATTTGTCGCTCCATATGATGCACCTGACCATAAGATGCACTCCCATTTTAGGCCTCTATGTGCCCTGTTTTTGCCTCCGTGTGCCCCATTTTTGACCTCTGCACATCCCTTTTCTTGGTCTCTATGTGTCCCTTTTTCAGCCTCTGCGCATCCCATTTTTGGCCTCCATGAAAGTCCTGTGCTTGGCTGAAGGTGGGGGCCAATGCGTGGGTGGGATTTCATGTGGAGGCTGAAAATGGGATGTGTGGAGGCCAAAAAGGGCAGAAGGATGGGGCCAGTGGGTGAGTGGCACTTTGGCAATATTTGCTCAATATGATGCACAGACATTTTCACCCACTTTAGAGAGATGAAAAAGTGTCTCTTAGGAGTGAAAAATACAGTATGTCCCTAGAGCTGAAGAAGCTTCTTGGATGAGAAGTGAAATGTCTTCAAAGAAAAACCAGAAAGTCCAGTTGCCTTTTGAAAAAGCATCTTTGGGACACCCATGACCTGGATGATTGAAAATATCCACAGACATTCCCCTATGTACATAGTTTTATTTTTCCTTGGATTGTCTTACTTTTACCTTCATTTGGAGCCAATCCTCATGTGTTTGTTCATGTAGTGTCACAGAAAAACAGAATCATTTAAACTCTACATGTATTTTTAAGTCCTATAACAAAAAAATAGCATTATTCAATGGAAAGTTGCAGAAATGCATCCCTCCCAAAAAAAGACTCCTCTTTAGGATTAAAAAAAAAAAAAGAGTAAGACTGTCACATATTAACATACTTGTAATACCCTAACCTGATTGGCTGAAACGAACTGCACTGTGATTGGCCGAGACGCAAGACAGTGATTGGTTAGTAAGGAATCTCCCGTGATTGGACGATCACGGGAGATTCAGAAAGCTGTCATTGGGTGAGAGCCACCGGCTTGCTCTATAAGAAGAGCTGCCGCGGCTCGCTAAAGGCTACACAGATCTATACCTTGAATAAAGAGCTGAAGTTAGGCTGGTCTCCTGTCTCCTGATTTCCCACGCTTCAACAAAGACCACAGAATTACATTATTGGATTGATTATATGTGTTCACTTTATAACTCACAAACCATCTTTCTGTTTGTGTAATGAAAGATTGATCAATACGATTCCATGTCTTCAAGGTTTAATGCTGTGTTTAAAGATTCAACAAAGGTATATCTTAACATGTTTTTGTTGTTATGTTTTTTTTTCTAAAAAAAAACTTTCAGGGGAGGTTTGTCCTTTTTGGTTTATTAAAGGAATTTTTAAAAAAAAATCTTTTTGCCAGTCAGTCAGAAAGAATCAGAGAGTACAGAAGGCAGAATAATACAAGTGAAATAAAAGAGCTTCACTAACCCTACAAGGCTCACTGTGAAACAGCTTGAATCCAACAGTGAAGGTAAACCTTGATCCAACCATGTGGATATTAAAGAGCAAGAAAATGCACCCTGGTAGGCTTCATCAGCTAAATAAATAACAGGAAAACCTTGTGCAAAGGCTATCGCTTGCAATGGATTTGGGTCAGAGGGAAATTTCATCAGTAAGTGGATCAAGAGTGGGAGAGTACAGCAGAAGGATGAGTTTCATTGGCCATTGTACTCTCTCTGTGGAAGCTTTGGAAAACCTCGTGTCCAAAAAATTTCCCTTCCCTTAATAACTCATTCCCAACCAGCAGACCACTGCTTCAGTCCTGACAGAGACAAAACTCTTGAGAGACCCAGCAAATGATCTTCAAATGAGCTCAAATAAAGTTAAATGACACTAAGAAGGGCCAACCTGCTTGTCTCAAGCACCAGTTGTGAAAAGACTGATGAAGTATAATGCTCCCAAAATTGCTTTTGATGAAGGTGATCTTTTCAGGGGAAATTTTGGGGAATGAAAGTTCTGATTTAAGCAGTAGAAAACTAAAATACATAAGAGGGCAGCAATTAATTTTTATCACTCTGTGTCTTTAGATGTCTGTTTTTTTAAATTCTAGACTGAAAAAAAAATGTTTGTTTTTCACAACTATTGACTGTAAAATGGTAAATGTGTTTCGACAATGCAGATGGATTTCAGTTTAATAAAACTCCAAGCAGACAGCTAGAAACTGTGAAGATATTTCGCTCCTATTGCAATTATTCAGGGCTAAAACTACCTGTCAGAAAGCAATTGCTTTTATTGGTCTTTTAAAAGCAGTTAATCAGGTGGATCTTGTCTGAAAAGGAAATTGCCATGATTTCAATTGCAATGTTGGACATTTTTGTATTTGTGTATTGTGCGTATGTATGCATATGTATGTGTGTGTATAAATGTCATCTCATATAGGAATGATGGAAGAGTTTTCATAAAGGAAAATGAAAAGGAGAGTTTCTTTTTGATCAGCTCCTAACATTATTTAACCTCCAGGTGAAGATATCCAGTAAAATGGAGCATCTCATCACTCTTATGGATTCCTTCAACTGTCAAACAGCTCTTAAAATTAGGAAAGTTTGTAATGGTAATCTAGTGAGGATGAATCTTATTACTTAAATCCATTATTTAAAGTTCTTGTCTCTGAGATTATAAGAACAAGACATACTTGAGGGCTGTCACAGAGACGAGAGAAATTACTTTCCAAAATACCTGAAGGCAGGACATGAAATAATGGGTGGAAGATAATTAAAGAGAGATCCAACCCAGAACTAAGGAGAAATTTCCTAACAGTGAGAACAATTAAATTGGAATGGATTGCCTCCAGAAGGTGCGGATGCTCTTATCACCTGAGCTTTGGAATAAGAGATTGGATCACCATTTGTCCAGAATGATGTAGAGTCTTCTGCTTGAGCAGGAGGTTGTCTAGAAGACTAAAGTCCCTTCCAACCCTATTATTCTATGTTCTAAAACAATGTTGCCCTCCAGTTCATGCTTTGCAGCATGCTCAACAGAATATTGGAGCATAAAATGCATTATTGGGACATTTCAAAATTAGTCATTGCATAAATAAAAGATATTCATAAGCTTCTCCTCACTTACCCATCCCAATATTTAACTTTGGCCATTTATTAAATGTCTGAAGATAAAGTAGAAAAAAGCAGAATGCCAAAGGAAACAGAAGACCCCAAGTTAAGAAGACCAAATACATTGGCTGGCAATAATGTAAGGTAACATTTTAGTACAAAGACCAGTGGACAGCATTTTTATGGGAAATACCATCCATGGGGCTAGCATACATTGCTGGCACTTTTCCTTGATCCCATCAGTGAAACTCTTTTTGAGGTTGTAGTAAAAAGGTACAAAGTGCAAAGCCATGCTTAATCCATTTATTCACCCAATCAAAAAGTGTCTCATTTTTTTCCTTGAAATTCCTGAGTATCTCCAAATTTACGCCGTTGTCATCAGTATATATACCATCCATAAAAAATTAAGAAAACAAATATTTGAGTGACTGAGGAAATTTGGAAAGGACTCATATTCCAGTCCTGCCAAAGGTCAATCTTGTTTGTTTTTTTAGCTTTTTTTAATGTGAGAATCACTTTTCATAGGTCCAGAAACAGAACTCTGAGCATTATTGTAAGTGTGATTCTCTTTTCTCCTCTCCCCAGACGTGATATATTGTCCCATATACATAATCTTGGAAAGTTCACTGCAGGAGTCTAAACTGATCAATAGGTTTTACACCTCATGCTGTTTGTCACTGTAAAAAAAAAAAAAAAACCAACTCAGATGGAACTATAAGAATGAAAGAAATGCCCTAAAATGGTGGGTAAAAAAAAATATTTTCCATCAAACAGTTGCAGAGGGCACATTTTTCACCCTCTGACATTAGATAGTTTACATGAGTTAGGTTTGCGATATATTCACTGCTTTGCTAGCTGGGTGATGGGTGCTGTTGGTGCTTGGACACCCTGAAGATATATGCCTGCACAGGCATGCCTAAATCTTTTTGTGGAAATGGGAGAAAACCTGTTTTCTCAGAGAGCATCTGTGCAGTTTTCTCTGAGGTTTTCTCTTCCCTCCATAGATTCTGCATTTCGCTCACTGTAATATTACATGTTTTGATTCATTCATTTTCTTTGGGGGAAGTCAACTAGTCCCATTCTCGGACTGTATGCATGTACATATACGGATACCATAGATGTGATGCACATCTTACCCCAAAGGACCTATTTCCTATCTGTTCCATCAACTCAGCATCAAAATAATAAATGGCAGGAAGAAATCAATACTCTAGTAAACAGAGTTTCAGAAAGACTATTTCCATTTCGTTTGCCAGTGTTGGTTTATTGGATCAGCTGAACACGTGTTCCCAACACTTGTTCGTCCATTGATAAAATTCTTCCATTGATATATTTAAGTAAACAAAGTAAATGCAAATATACCAAAGAGAACTTCCTATTGATGTTACTATCAGAAACCTACCACATTATCATAGTTGTTCCCCCCAATAAAATAGCCTTGTGATTATTATTATTTTTTTGTTTCCAATAATTTAGTGGCTTCGGACATTGTTTTAAAATGAATGAAATACTTGGGAATGGATGGCTAACAGGCCATAACACACTCATGCAGAGAGAGAGAGGGGGGGGTGAGGGAGAGGGGGAGGGGGGAGGGGGAGGGGGAGAGAGAGGTGGATGGATGGATCAGAACACAAGAATATACAAATAAACATGAATACTTATACAGCTAACTGGGCTAACAGTATAACATAAAGCTGAAAAGGAAAAGCTGAAAAAGTACACCACCCACAAGAGAATGTTTCTAACCTGCTCAAAAACATTCCTTAACTTTTATTTGAAATGTAAAAAGTGCAAATAAACAAAACATTACTCAAATGGTGACTAACAACATACAAAAAATGACATTGCTATTTTTTCTTCTTCCAAATTTGGATATTTTGACTTTTGGCAATTTATCCTTAAATCATTATGCTTGGAATATCTGGATATATTCCATACTCTCAGAAAAAAAAAATTAAACCAAGCAGAATAGATGTCATCGATCTTGTATATTTCCAACCTAAATATAAAAACACTAACTCAGATCATGGGGTTTAATGATTCTACTTCTGAATTGCATCTCTGAATATCCTTCTAGACTTGCCAGATTTGCCAACAATTTCCAAGCAAAGATGAAGGATCCTGCAAACCATAAGCTCCCATAGGCCCAGCATCATCCCATATATTTGATATTTCACCCCAAATTAGGAGTCTTTACGAGGTCTGCACAATCAGTAGTAATTTTGAACTCTATCTTGGTTCCTGACATCTTGCATCTGTCTTAGGTTTGGCTGATATTTGAGCTCTGCTTCCTGCAATTTGGCAAGTTGGTGAGTTTCCATTTCTTAATAATGTGCTGAAATTTGAATTACTTCAGCAGTTGTTAAAAAGCCTGGGTGGTTGAAGGAAGAAAGAAAATGAAGATATGAAAGTATTTCTTCAAAAGAAAGCAGGAAAAAAGGACAAATATGTTGGAAGTGAGTTTGTTCCTTTCTTATTCCCTTTTCTTCTCCTCCTACTCCACTCCATGACAAAAGTAAGACCATTACATCTTGGTGACCAGATCCACCCATTCTGAAACTTGTCACACTTTCAGCCTTCTTTCCATTCCTTTTATTTATTAAAGAAGAAAAAGAATATGCTGAGCCCCATTATTGGGCCTTTAACTATACCTTATCTAAAAGGTGCTTTTTTTTTCTTCAAAAAGCAACTGTACTGGTTTTTTTTCCCCCATTGAGGAAGAAGAAGAAAACATTTCACTTCTCATTCAAGGAGTTTCATCAGTTCTAGTGGTCCACAGACATCTACCTTGTCTAATTTATATGTCCTGGTCTACTTTATACGTCCTTGTCTTTCCAGACCTCAGGTAGAAGTTTTCCCCAATACTTTTATAGTAGATGTTTAATATAGGGAAGCATCCAGCTTTAATGGGTGTCTTCATGCAATAATTCTGGAAAAGCAAGAGAGTGTGAAGAGCAGTACATGAACTCATAACACATTTCTATGGTCCTTTTAGATTTGCCAACAAAAAGGGAGGGGGGAGCAGTGCAACAGCTTGCAAACCGAAAGTGCATTCCATAAATGTTTTCAAAGTTTGTAACTAGGTGACTGAAGTTTCTGCTGTGCAAAATTCTAACTGGAGAGCATGATTGATGACTCTTGGCTATGGATGAGTCTCATTGGAGAATATGAATTATGATAAATCCATGGGGTGAGGAAAAACCAGGGTCAAGGGTGACAATGAATTATGTGTATCAGAGCTGGTTACACCCAGGCAGTGCCGGCATGTTAACTCTCAATAAATCCTTTTTATGTTTTGGAAGTTTGGCTCGAGACTCATGATTTAAATGGAAGCAACTGCCAGAATCCTGACACAGTATTTATTATTCTAGCTCAGTAATAGAAAAGGTTACTTCACTATCAATATTTAACTTCCTGCATAACGGATACCCCGAGCAAATTATTTTCCAAACTTCTTAAATTTGTCAGCACTTCTGTCTGACAGATCTTCAGTGGAAGATCACTGCAGCTAAATTATAAATCCTCTGCATGAAAACAGAAACCCTACTACTTGGTTACATTACAAAACAATGTATAATGTCTGTAGTTTTGGCAGAAACCTGTTCGCACCCTACTGTGTTGGTCTGGTTACCTAGATAACAAATTTTAATGTTGTCCAACTTTACCTATCTCCAGTTTCTGATTTGGTCTCCAAATGTGTTGTTTCCTCCATGCATCCCCCCCCCAAGTCCCACAGAACCCCAAGCTGATGTTAGGCTATTCAATCAACCAATCAGAATAGAGCTGGAAGGGAACTTGGAGGTCTTCTAGTCCAACTCCCTGCTCAAACAGGAGAGCCACTATTATTTCAGACAAGTGACTGTTCAGTTTTTTTTCTTAACAACTTCCTCTGATGAAGCACCCACAACCTCTGAAGGGAAGCCGTTCCACTGGTTAATTGTCCTCATTGTTAGGAAGTTTCTCCTTTAATTCCAGGTTGCTTCTCTCTTTGAGTAGTTTCCATTCATTGTTTCCTAGTGCCTTGGAAAATAAATTAATCCCCTTTTCTTTGTGACAGCCCCTTGTATAATGAAACCCTGCTATGATGTCCCCCTTAGTCCTTCTTTCCTCTAGGTTAGTCATACTTACCCAATTCCTGCAACCGTTCTTCATATGTTTTAGTCTCCAGGCCTTTAATCATCTCAGTTGCTATTCTTTGCATTTTTTCCAAAGTCTCCACATTTTTTTTGTAATATGGTGAGAAAAATTGGATGCAGTATTCCAGATGTGACCTTATTAAGGATTCATAAAGTTGTACTTTATAAAGTGGTGTTCTCATTGTATGGTGTATCCTTTCTCCTTTCGAGAAGGCAAAATCAAAAGCTGGCAATCCTAAAAGTATCAGATTGCTCTTGAATTCTTGCACCTCACTTCTCTATGGGATTAAGAGAGGAAAAAAGCAGAATAAATGAGGATCAAGAATGATACAAGCTGCTACAATCTCATACAGACAACGAAAGGTACCCAAGCATGGATTGCTCTGTCTGGGCAGCAATGGTAAAAGGCTTAAGAACAAGAACAATCCAAAAGCTGGACCAGTGGGTTTTTAATTCAGTGGTGCAACTCAGCCAGACCTTAATAAATTGTTTGGGGACTAGGGAAGTTCAAAGCCAAGAGCAGCTGATTTCCCTAGAGCCAATCAATATGAGAAGCGTGCTAGTGGAGGAACACAGCTGAGTAGATTTTGTCCTTTCATCACAAGCTGCAGATGGCATGTAATTTAAGGATGCCTGTTCAGTGAAATTTACTAGCTCCTCTAGAGAATGCACAAGTGAATTTGCATTTAAAAATAAAAATAAATAATAAGAATATTAAAAAAAAAACAATAGCAGTGTGTATAGCATGTAAACTAAAACCACTGGAGTAAACTGACTGAAAGCAAACTTTGCTTCTCTATATGAAGGGAAGAATACTTTGATTCTCACAATGGACGAAGGGTAGCAAAAGTTGATGGAAATAACAGAGATGGCTAAAGTGACTGTTCTGATAAAAGAAAAGAGCCCAATTAATTGTCCTTTCCTTTTTCAAGGGACAGTTGGACTTTCTTGTTTTTTGGATCACCAAATGACCAGCTGTCTGCAAGGAATATAAATCCTTCCATCCTCTACCATCCGGTCAGAGCTGAAGAAACTTCTTGGATGAGAAGCAAAACCTCTTAAAAAACAAACAAACCAAGAAAGTCCAGTTGCTTCTTGAAAAAGCACCTTTCGAACAACCATGACCGGGCTGCCTGAAAATCTCCATAGACAACCCAATTAATTTGGTTTCTACTTGGAAACCACTTTTGGACTTTGTGCTGGAAAGTAGAAGGTGGAAACAACCCAGAAATTTTGATTTTGGGTTTTGCTGACTAGATAAGTTTGTTGCTGTAGAAATGGTTAGCATATATCGTTAAACTGTAGGAAGAAAAATCCATCTGGTTCAGTTCCAACCTGGGAGAAAGCCAACAAAGAAAATAAAATGGAGGCTGATTGGAAAGAAGGATTCTGTTTATTGATGAGCAGAACTAGCATGTGGTTCTGGGACAGCTGACAAATTAGCTTGATGAATGCAAGGATTTTTATACAGTTTCTGAAATGCTGCTGGGGGTGTTCAATGTCTGAAATGCCCCTAGGGGGTTGTGCAATGTAGTGAGCTCTGTGTCTTTTACTATTCTAATGGTGGTAAATTAATCCTATTGTGTCCTAAAGGTCATGTCCTGCCCTTCTTAATCCCATCACCCTGGAACTGAATATGTTTTCTTTTTTTAATGAATAGATTGGCCCAGATTTCTTAATGGGCACAAAATGTCCATCTCTAAAAATTTCAGGAATCTGCTGGAGGCTGTTTTACTATGCAAGAAGACTGTGGTTGACTGTTTTCTCCATTTCTCCTTTGGGGAAATATAATATCCTACCTCTTTTAATATTCTCCAAAATATTTCATTCTTTAGAAGGAAAAGGAGTCAGACCAAAAGGAGTCAGAAGTCAATGCTTCCCCTAATACATTTCTCTCTTCCTCTTTTCCTCCCTTATTTTACCTTTATCTTCCATTTATCTGTGCATGTCTGTATTGTATATTTTGATAAACTAATAAAATATTTGAATGAGTGTGGAAAGGGAAGCATAGTTATCTGGGAACTACTTTGGAGGAGCCTTGATGCCTCTGAGAAGTGTCTTTTTCTTTTCTTTTCTTCCAGTTCCACAGAAAATACAGCTATGAAATCAATGCCTACAGTGCTTGCCAAAACCTAAATCAGAAATAAGGATCATCATTTAAAGTTTATGGTTTTCTGGCATCTCTATTATGCTCAAAGGAAGCATTGACACTGGCGTCTTTGCTGGCACAATGATATGGAACATTCAGTGGTTCATCAAAGCAACCACAGTTTGTGGTCCATCTTCTGAGCAGAAAAAAAAATATTATCTCTTTGACTGAAATCAACACTTTACAGGAGGCTTGGCTGAGGATTGAAAAGAAGTCCAGGGAGAGGAGAAAACCAAAAAAGGAGAGAGAGGGAAAAAAAAAAAGGCAAGAATCTAAAATGGGCAGTTGAGAAGATGATGCTAAGAGAACATGCCCTGAAGGAAGGACGGTTTGGAGAATGATGCCCAAAAACAGTAATGGAGAAACAGTGAGAATTAAATTTCATTGTTGGCTTTGATTTGCATGTTGTTTTTATTTAACCATCACTAGCAAACTAAGGTAAGTTTGCTGTCTCAAGCTCCTAAATACAGAAAAAAAAATTAACAAAACAACTAGATGATTCTACCACAATTTTTTTATACCTTGTTCCTCCCCTCACAATCTGCTGATATTCTAAATTTTCAGAATGTACTGTCTATAATTTAAAATGTGTTTTTTTCCTCCCATTTCCATCCTTTAATTCATAGATGGATGAACTTCTGATTAACAAATATTGTTCTGGTTTTTTTTCCAATGCCAAAATTTTAGAATCTGTTAAGATAGAATTTGTTTTATCTTGCCATAAGCCACTTAGTCACCCTGAATCAAAAGATGGGAAGAAAATAAATGATATTAGATAGTTAGATAGTTAGATAGTTAGATAGATAGATAGATAGATAGATAGATAGATAGATAGATGATAGATAGATAGATAGATAGATAGATA
>BHFT01032343.1:0-23310 GCA_004320025.1 Laticauda laticaudata
CATCCACTTCCATCCTCTGTCATCCGCTAGGCTTCCTATGAACATCCGTTTAACATCCCTGCTACATACTACCCACGTCCGTTCTTTTCCATCCTGTTTATGCAAATTTTCGCCACTTTTTGGAGCAGATAATAACGGATGGAGCCACCCCCGAAATTTTGCTCGTCCGCTGTGTCCTTTATGCACACGTTTGGCATCCGTCGGCCAGTGGGACCGGGCCTTTACCTAAACAGAAAACAAAATAAGTTGCCCTAGCACAGCGGTTAGAGTGCAGTACTACAGGCTACTTCTGCTTACTGCCAGCTGCCTGCAATTTGGCAGTTCAAATCTTATCAGGCTCAAGATTGACTCAGCCTTCCATCCTTCTGAGGTGGGTAAAATGAGGACCCAAACTGTTGGCGGCAAGATGCTATCTTTTAAACTGCTTAGAGAGGGTTGTAAAGAATTATAAAGTGGTATGTAAGTCTAAGTGCTATGGCTATCCTGGATGGGCAAAAATAGCAGCAGGGGTGGGAGTGACTGCCAATTTCCTGCTGGCTTCCCAACTTCCTTGTGGAAAGCTGGCAAAGGTCAGAAATCTTCCTTCCCTCCTTCTTTCCTTTCTTCCTTCCTCCTTCCCTCCCTCCTAAAATTAAGACAATGGACTGAATTTTTAGTGGAAAGACCATTCTATATATGATTGTCTCGTGAAAATTATGTATTTGGAGTAGTTTCCCTCCCTCAGAAAAGAAGAGGGGAGTTAATGCACAAATATTTTTTTCATCTCTAATTTTTGTATGCTTATATAAGAGTGAATCAGTCTAACATACGGCAATGATGGCTTTTTTGCTTGCATAAACAAATGTATATTTTGCTGATATCCATCATTTTTAATATAATCACATTTGTTGGCTTAAAAATCAATGCTCATAAATAGTACACATGGAAAATGTATATTGTTCTTGCAATTTACTTTTGTGCATAATGAGTTACAATGTCCAGAGCTAAAGGCATTAAAAAAAATTCTAATGATGCATTTAAAATACTCCATGTATGTTAACAAGTGGACCACATGCAGATTTCTCTACACTATAGGAAGACCCTTGCCATCTATATATTGGCTATAACAAAATACTTTTATCTGGATAATGATCTAAATCAGGTAGCTGCTTCAATGTTTATAGCTCCCTCTCAAATACCATATTCTTCTGGAATCAATCTTGAATTTGATCTTTACCTCTTTTTTTCATACAAAGTAGCTGAGGCAGGTGGTATTCCGAAGTGGTGCTTAGACAAGATAATGGACTAATCAACTGAATCTCAGTCCAGCAAGATGGGGAATCTGATTTTGGTTCTCCCCATTCCAACCCCACCCTGAACATGTTTCTTTCCAACCTAATGAAAGAGCATTTATTCTGACCTGTCTGACACTCTAACTTCCCATTGTCAAGCACTGTTCTTTAGCAAGGAGTAGATGAAGAACAACAACATGATGTTTGAACTAACTAGAGCAGACCCAGTGCCAAGGTCCAGCATAGTATCCCTGGAGCACATGTACACCTACAGTCCATGTTACTTGGACCTAAAGGCCCTGTCACACTGCCCAACGGATGCAAAATGTTTGTAAAAAGGACACAGCGGACGAGAAAAATGTTCCTCCAATTCTGTTGTTATCCACTCCTCAAAGGGGCAAAAATTTGCATAACAGAAGCGGATAACACGGAAGGAAGGACCGGGGGGAGCGATGCACGAGCAGATGGAACAGCGGATTGTGGAACGGAAGGCTAGCGGATGGAAGCGGATGAGAGCACATGACAACATCCGCAGGCTTCCAGGGGGCCTCAGCAAAAGTGGACTGCCGGAACGATACAGCGGAATGCACACGATGCACAGCGACTGAAGGGATGCAGAGCGACAGCCTAGCGGATGCACAGCAGAAGCCTACGGATGCTAGCATTAATTTAGGTGTCGGGAGGATGCAATTGAGTAAAGCCCCGCGGATATTAAAGCGGAAGCGCAGATCCGGAAGCAGGTCACCATTCAGAGGAAAGACCGCTGCGGATGGAATTGATAGGCCTCTGCCCTACGCATGCCTGCCTGCAAGCCTTGCTGCAAGCTTGCGCGGCCTCCCTTCCAGGCCTTGCTGTCTCCTGCCTGCCAGCCTTGCTGCCGGTTCCTGCTCCCTGCAGCCTTGCTGCTGTGCTCCGCCTGCTGCCAGCCATCTGCATTCAGGCCTTGGTGTGCCTGCCACTGCCTGCCAGCCTTGGTCATGCCTGCCTTCTCCTTGTGCAATGCCTTGCTGCATCCTTGTTCCTGTCCTGCCAGCCTTGGGTTCATGCCTTGCCTGCCAGCCTTTTTGTGCCTGCCTGCCTAGCCGATCCGAGCCTTTCTGTCAGCCTTCCTGCAAGCCTGGGTCCTGCAACGCCTGTCCTGCCAGCTCTGCAAGCCAGCAACCCACAACCCATGGCGGAAGAACAGAAAGCCTCAGCATCTACGCTGCAGCCCTGGCAAGAGGGACAGGGCCACCCATCCCACCCCCTGGCCTCACTCTGGTTCTGCTGAGGCTTCTGTAGCACGGGCTCGGCTCTTTCTGGGCGCTGGGAGCTGTCTGCTGCTTTCTGCTTCTGGCAGGAGCTGATGATGCGGGGGATTAGACAAGCACTTCCAAGCACCAGCCAACCTCCACAGCAACTGGACCTTCACCTCTGAGACTGAAAACCAAGAGGAGTGCCAGGAGACTCATTTTGTTTTATAGCTTTAGTTGTTAATAAAGTCTATCTTTGATTCACACACTTGCTTCATTTCTTTTTTTTTAATAAAGTCTTGGTGGAAACTTTTAAAAATGGTTTAAGCCTTTGCATGCTTGTGGGATAGGTTAAGATAGCAGTGGGGTGGGCAGGGATACCTTTGGGATGGGTAATAGCTGTGGATGGGCAGGGATACCTTTGGGATGGTTAGATAGCTGTGGGATAGATAAACCTCCAGTGCAAGCATAGTGGGACTGTATGGTCGCACCCTCCAGGTGCCACACATATGCCTTATATCATACTAATGTAATTATTCATCCACACTGTCAACATAAACACAACTCTTTTATTAAATGCCCTGTTCATTGTAGGGCCCACCCAACATACATGGCCCAATCTCATCAGTGTGATGAGACAGGCTGAAGGAAGCATCCATTAACATACTATCATCCTGTTTTGCCACTGCTCCAGCTGGGGAGTTGCACCAAGTGTCTCAGGAGGTTGCGCTGTTTCTTCCCTTCACTGGTGGAGGCTCTGTTGGGGCCTTGCACATCTCAGTGTCTACAGGTTTTGCCCTTGCCTCCATTCCTAGGCTCCATGTCCCATTGCCTTGTTGGAAGGTCAGACCTGTTCTGCAAGACTGCAGGTAGCGGGTGCACATGAGATTGTGCAGGGATGCAGCAAGCTTCCATATCCTCCTCACGGTCTCTGGGCGATGCTGCATGTGGTGAAGATACCTGGAACCTGTTGGCCAGGATGCCAAAGGCGTTCTCACACCCACCACGTTGCCTCTGGACAAGCCCTGTAGTTTGAAGATCTCTCTTCACGCGGTGAGGCATTTGAGGTGTAGGGCTTCATGATGTAGGTTGCTTGGATGGGAGAAGGCGTCATCCCCCACGATGAAGTAGGGCACATCTTGCATGTCGTTGGGCAGGGTTCTGGATCTGGAAGCCCATGATGAGGTTTGCGTTCCAGCCCTCCCTTGAGGTCACTGGCATTGTTACCTGGGCAATCTGAAGATGAGCCTTGCCTGAAGCATCGATGTACATGAACTGTAGTCAGCATCGACCATGGCGAAGAGGATGAATGCTGAAGAAGCCCTGTAGTTGAATAAGTGGAGCCGACTTCGCTGGCGCTTTGCAGGGCCACGTGCTTGCCACTCTATGGGCTCCAAGTGTGTGGGAAGTTCCACCTCTGATACACTGCTCTGCAACTTTCTTCCATCCTTTCTCATGGAGGGCGCACTGGAGGATCCCCATGTATTCTTCGATGATGGCTGCACCACTTCTCTGACCACAATGCTGAGGTGTTGTGTGGCAACCCTCCAGCTGCTAACTGCATGCTCCTGGTAAGTGGTCCTGAGCCAGGTGGCGCAGAATCAGTGTCCACCTCAGCCCGGTTCTAGGCTGGGCCGGAAGTTAGTGTTTGCCTTGGGTCAACCTGGGTGTCAGGCGCTGCACAACTTATGTCAAAAAGGCTGGAGGGCATATCCTCAATGAAGTTCTGGGAATGCACGAGTGTCTTTCGTTCCTGAGCTCCACATTCAGCTTGTTCTACAGTTCCGGACCTGTCTTTCTGGCGATCCATCTTCAAAACCCAGACACTTCTGGCGCCTCCTTTTCTTCCTGTAGTAGAGTTCACAGAGCCTGTAGATGGCTTCGCACTGTTGCATAAGGATGGTGGCTGCCAAAAGGACTTGTTATGATCCACGGTGGATATGACTGGATGCTGTGGAAGAGCCAAGAGCTAGGATGAAGGCTGCAGAGTGTCTGCACCTCAGGGTGCTGGGTCTGAAGTGAGATCCAGGTGAGTTGCTCCCCTTTTTATAGGCAGTTAGATAGGTTTTCCACTATGTGTCCCTTTGACATCCTTGGCATCCTCTAGACATCCTTAAATATCCGAGATAGCGTCCCCCTCCTTGGGAAAAAAGCGTTTTTTTTTTTTTCTGTTTTTTTAAAATTGCTGTTTTTGGGCTTTGCCCACTTTTCTCGGCATCCCTGCTTGACATCTGGTGTTTTCTGGCATCCCATTCCGCGTCTGTTCGCTTTCCTCCCTGCGTCCGTTTACCGATGGAGCGGATGGGAGTTGCGCGGATGCGCAGCGGATGCCTAGCGGATATAGCGGATGCGTAACGGATGCAGAACGGATGCCTAGCGGATGCAGAACTGACGCATTGGATACATTTTCCACTCAAAAGTTTTGAGCAGTTCAAAACTTTCTGAGTGGATGAAACCTCAATAGATGGATGCTGGACGGATAGAGAGGATGAAAAACGGACGCAGTGAGTATAGATCGGATGCATCGCATTAATCAACAGATGACAAGTGTTTTTCTCTGTTTTACATCCTCTTTCCATCCATTGGTGCAGTGTGACAGGGGCTTAACGAACTAGGTTATTCTCCCATCTGGAACTCCCAAGAATCCTTCAGTTTAGAGAATTGGGATTTCTGCTGTAAAAATGACAATTCTTGGATTGTTTGCAAAGGCATCTGATCACTTTATACCCGCAGAATAACTTTCTTCAGTCTTTTTTTTTTAAATAAAATAGTGTTAATTGACTTCCCGAAAGCATATATAATGTGCTTCCAATCTGAAGAGGTGAAAGGGTGATGTGATACCAGATTTCAAGTAGGTTCTCCTATTAAGTTGTTGAGTATCTTGTTTAAATGATGAGACCATAGGACATAGTAACTTTAAAGACAATGTATTTACTCACAGTGAAGTGTAATTCCCTAATAAATTTAATTAGGTACCTTTGAAATTGGAGGACTTCTGGTGCATAGACTAAGTAGGTATTACATTTTGATCTTTCT
Source organism: Laticauda laticaudata (assembly GCA_004320025.1). NCBI lineage: Eukaryota > Metazoa > Chordata > Lepidosauria > Squamata > Elapidae > Laticauda > Laticauda laticaudata. The sequence continues at coordinate 5,540 of BHFT01032343.1, forward strand.
CCAGTCATAACCCATCACACATTCAAAACCATCCCAAATCAGCTATTATATAGATTTGGACACTAATTAACAGCAAGGCATAAAACAGGCACAAACTGCACATGCATATCAACTATTAAATTAGCATAATGGTCATTACTCTTTTAACTATACATTCTGAAAGCTCAGTTTCAAACCATACCCAACAGCAAAGGTTGAGTGCACCCAGCACATTTCCTAAAGCTCGGGAAATCAAGCAACGTTGACTTTGTATATGCACCACTTGAAAAATTCAAGAGCATTAGCAACACTTGCTTAACCGAGCACTGCCTGTTACCATTGCCTTACTCATTTGATTCTATTGGATTCCTGCTGCGATTTAATAGAGACCTGCCTGTAAAAGAAAGCTCAAACAGAACACAACATGGAATGCAACCACAATGAAAGATTAGAAAAGGAACAAACTAATCAGTTGCATTGGCACGCAATTAAGAGAAATGTTCATCATTGCTTGAAATCAGCCAGCCAGAATCTTCTCTGTAATGCTGCAACTTATCTATCCTCAGTGACTGGAACTCAATCCTGAGAAGATTTTTTTTTTTTCTTAATTGCTGATTTCCTCTCTTATGGTCTCCCTGATCCCTGTACCTTATCTAAGACCATCACAAATTGGAATGGAACCAGTCCATCTGGAACCTCGATGAAGAATAATAATAGTGCCCAAATGCACCCAGTACTTTTTTTACTGTGAACTTTATGTGGACTTTATGTCCATTTGGTCTGGTTCAGTCTGTTCATTTTATTTATTTGTTTGTTTGTTTATTAAATGTGTTTGCCACCCATTTCACTACAAGTTGACTATGGGCACTTTGCAACATTAAAAAAGATGAAACCCTGACCATAAGAATATTATAAGGTTATAATTAAAAGAATAAAACATCAGATTGCACTGGGTCGCATAGTAATGAATAACATGAACCAAATATGGAAAAGCAAAGACACCAGCTTTTCAGCCAAATGTAGGATAGTCAGCTCTATCATGTTCCCTGTAGCTACCTATGGTTGTGAAAGTTGGTCATTAAAAAAAGGAAGACAGGAAGAAAATCGACCCATTTGAGACATGATGCTAGAGAAGGTTCCTGCATACTCCTTGGGCAGCAAAGGTGACCAATGAGCAAGCACTGGAGCTCATAACACCAGAACACCATGTGGGGGAATTCACTGGAGAAAACAATTATGTTCTGAAGAGTTAGTTGTAAAAGGAAACTGGGCAGCCAAAGAATACAATGGCTGAATACTATCAAAGTTGACACCGACTAGAGCATAAAACAACTCAAAGAGCACAAAGAGTACAAGATTGGAAGATGTGGACAGAGCTGGCCCATAGAATCAACAAGAGTCGGATATGACTGAATGCATAACATCATCATCATCATCATCATCAATAAAAACAGTACAAAATTATAATTAAAAGATGGGACGGGAGGAATCAAGATGCCTGGGGGAGGGAGATGGAATCTACTATTAATCCATCAACAACCTCCAGTGTGGAATTCCACCCCTCCCTTTTTTTTTTTAAGAGAAGGGCTATTGGATTTTTACCCTCTCAGGGCATTAGTGAGATGGTAGCTCTTCTCTCCAAGAGCCCCCCCCCCCATTATGCAATGAGGCTTCCTTAGTCCTCAAANCCCCCCCCCCCATTATGCAATGAGGCTTCCTTAGTCCTCAAAGTACATGCAGGCATCTCGCTGCCATTTCATAAAGAAACTAAATCTATTGAATTTTTGGACCAAGGAGCTAATTAAGGGGGCCTAACCTGGATTTTATGTGGAATTTTTAATTATTGCCTTCTTTTTTTATTTGGAGTTTGTTTTCAGTACTGTTTTGGATTTAGTTATTTATTATTGTGCTATTTTTTGTTTTCTTTTTTTGGTTTGCAAAACTGCCCAGAATCCTTTGGCATGAATTACATTGGACAAGTTGTAAAATACATAAAATAAATAGTCATAACCCAATCATAACCCTCACAACAGCCACAACATTCAAATATATGCTCCTTGAGTACCTGTTTTCTCCTGAAGACAAGATCAGACTAATGTGGCCTCTCAGGCATGGAATAAAATGCTGAAAAATGACTGATACGAGCTCATGAGTTTTCTTCTTTGCAACCTTTTACACACCTTCAGTTGTGTGTCCCGATAACACGTAAATTTTTAGTTTTGTGAAAACATGGCTGGAACATATTCAATAGAAATGGGAGTTGCTTAGCAACCAGGATATTGGCAGAAGTTGCAGGGTTTTAAGGGATGAAATGAGGGCTTCTGAGAGTGAAATGATAGGATGGGGATGAAATGGAAAGGGCTTTGGCTGCCAGCTGAGTGCTCACAAAAATAGAATATTGTCCATCTTCAGTTGAAAGGTGCCATTATCTATTCCAGTGAACAAGCAAATTGGACACCTATAGTATATGCATTTCCTTGTCATGGACAATTGTCCTTTTCCAAAGATGGGGTGAAGTGGAGGGATACAATCCATCAATCAAAGGTTCATTCTGGTCATAGAGCAGCATATGGAAGGATACAAATGTACAACCAAGAAGTCACATCCAGCCTGATGGTATTTTTATTCATGACTTCAAAACTTCCTTACACACTAGGTAGGGCCAAGTTTTCCTCCTTTCCTTTCCTTTCCTCTCCTTTCCTTTCCTTTCCTTTCCTTTCCTTTTTTTTCCTTTTTCCTTTCCTTTCTTTTCCTTTTCCCTTCCATTTTAATTTTTTATTTTCCTTTCTTTTGGAATTTGACTGGAGAGGGAATTAAGGAGTGAATTAAAACATCCCTTTTATTTCTTTGACTGCCCTCTCCCATAGCTCTTTTGTGGTGCAACCATTCATATGTTACCCAAAATCTGGTGAAGACTCAAGCCAATAAACCCTAAGGCTTATGCTATAGTCCAATATAATAACCATAGTATAGGATACCATGTCATATCCATGTTCGCTACGAGCCTCTTAACAATGTGATTTTTAACAACATGGTTTTCAAAAGTGGGAAGGATTGCCTCTACATAAGTTAATGGACATAAACAAAGCAGTTGTGATTTTATATATATTGTACAACAATTACTAGAAGTAAAGGCCCTGTCATACTGCCCAACGGATGCAAAACGTTTGTAAAAAGGACACAGCGGACGAGAAAAATGTTCGTTGTTATCGCTCTCAAAGGAAAATTGCATAACCAGAGCGGATAACACGAAAGGAATGGACGGGGAGGAATGCCGAGCAGATGGAAACGGATGTGGAACGGAAGCCTAGCGGAAAGCGGATGAGAGCACATGACACATCCGCAGGGTTCCGGCCTCAGCAAAGTGGATGCGGAACGGATACAGCGGATGCACAGCGGATGCACAGCGGATGAAGTGGATGCAGAGCGGAAGCCTAGCGGATGCACAGCAGAAGCCTAAGGATGCCTAGCGTTAATTTCGTGTGCGGGGGAGGATGAATTGCGTAAGCCCTGCGGATATAAAGGGAAGCAGCTCGGAAGCAGGTCACCCATTCAGAGGAAAGACCTGCTGCCGGATGGTTGACAGCCTTGCCTACCCTGCTGCAACCCTTGCTGCAAGCCTTGCTGCCGGCCTCCTGCAGCCTTGCTGTCAACCTGCCTGCCAGCCTTGCTGCCGGCCTTCCTGCCAGCCTCCCTGCCAGCCTTGCTGTCTGCTGCCTGCCAGCCTTGCTGCCAGCCAGTCTGCCTTCCAGCCTTGTGCCTGCCTGCCTGCCAGCCTTGGTTCATGCCTGCTGCCATCCTGGTGCGATGCTCCTGCCATCCTGGTTCCTGCCTGCCTGCCAGCCTTGGTTCATGCCTTCCTGCCAGCCTTGATGCCTGCCTGCCTGCAAGCCTTCCTGCCAGCCTGATCGCAGCCTTCCTGCAACCTTCCCTGAGCCTCCTGCCAGCCAGCAACCCCACAACCATGCGGAAGAACAGAAAGCCTCAGCCATCTGCTGCCAGCCCTGGCAAGAGGACAGGGCCACCATCCCACCCCCTGGCCCTCACTCTGGTTCTGCTGGGGCTTCTGTAGCACGGGCTCGCTCTTCTGGGCTGGAGCTTCTGCTGCTTCTGCTTCTGGAGGCTGATGATGCTGCTTATGGCAGTGGTGCTTCTGCTGGTGACTATGCTGATGCTGCACCCCAGAGGCTTCCTCGACAAGCACTCCAGCACCAGCCCCCTCACAGCACATGGACCCTTCACCCCTGAGACTGAGCGACACAAGAGGAGTGCGAGAGACTCATTTTTGTTTTATAGCTTATTGTTAATAAAGTCTATCTTTGATTCACACACTTGCTTCATTTCTTTTTTTAATAAAGTCTTGGTGGAAATTTTAGAAATGGTTTAAGCCTTTGCATGCTTGAGGGATGGGTTAAGATAGCAGTGGATGGGCAGGGATACCTGTGGGATGTGTAATACCTGTGGGATGGGTAAAATAGCAGTGGGATGGGCAGGGATACCTTTGGGATGGGGTAAGATAGCTGTGGGATAGATAAACCTACAGTGCAAGCATAGTGGGACTGTATGGCCCACCTCCCAGCTGCCACACATATGGCCCTTTATTATCAAACTAATGTAATCATTCATCCACACATGTCAACATAAACACAACTCTTTTTAAATGCCCTGTTCATTGTAGGCCACCCAACATACATGGCCAATCTCATCAGTGTGATGAGCCAGGCTGAAGGAAGAATCCATTAAGCATCTCTATCCTGTCTTGCCACTCCACTGCTCCAGCTGGGGAGTTGCATCAGTGGTTTCAGGAGGTTGCGCTGCTTCTTTGCTTCATGTGAGGCTCTGTTGGGGCCTTGCACATCCTCATGGTCTATCAGGTTTGCCCTTGCCTCCATCCCTAGGCTCCATGTCCCCATTGCGTTGTGAGGTCCACGAGCCTGTTCTGCAAGACTGGGTAGCGGGTGCGCATGAGATTGTGCAGGATGCAGCAAGCTTCCACAATCCTCCTCACGGTCTCTGGGCGATGCTGCATGGTGGTGAAAGTACCTGGAACCTGTTGGCCAGGATGCCAAAGGCAAATTTCCACCACCCTTGCCCTGGACAGCCTGTAGTTGAAGATCTCTCTTCACGGGTGAGGCATTTGGAGGTGAGGGCTTCATGAGGTAGGTTCTGAGGGAGAAGGGCGTCATCCCCCATGATGAAGTAGGGCACATCTTGCTGTCGTTGGCAGGGGGTCTGGATTCGGAAGCCCATGATGAGGTTGCGTTCCAGCCCCTCCTTGAGGTCACTGGCATTGTATACCTGGGCATCTGAAGATGAGCTGTTGCCTGAAGCATTGTTGTACATGAACCTGTAGTCAGCATCGACCATGGTGAAGAGGATGATGCTGAACGAACCCTTGTAGTTGAATAAGTGGAGCCCAACTTGGCTGGCACTTTGCAGACATGTGCTTGCCATCTATGGCTCAACGGTGTGTGGGAAGTTCCATCTCTGATCACCACTGCTCTTCAACTTTCTTCCATCCTTCTTCAGTGGAGGGCACTGGAGGAGCTCCTCCATGTGTTCTTCGATGATGGCTTGCACCACTTCTCTGACCACAATGCTGATGTGTGTTGTTGACCCTCCAGCTGTACTGCATGCTCTTGTAAGTGGTCCCTGAGGCCAGGTGGCGCAGAGTCAGTGCCACCTTGAGCCCTGGGTCCAGGCTGGGCCGGAAGTTGGTGCTCTCTTGGTATCCTGGGTGTCAGCCGCTGCAACAACTTCGTCAAACATGGCTGGAGGAGCATCCTCATGAAGTTCTGGAATGCATGAGTGTCTTCGTTCCTGAGCTCCACCATCAGCTTATTGTACAGTTCGTACTCAGCTCTTCTGGCGATCCATCTTCGGACCAAGACGCTTCTTGGCCGCCTCTTTTTCTTCCTGTAGTAGAGTTCACAGAGCCTGCAGATGGCTTCGCACTGTTGCAGAAGGATGGTGGCTGCCAAAGGACTTTGTTACGATACACGGTGGACATGATTTGATTGCGTGGAAGAGCAAGAGTCAGATGAAGGCTGCAGAGGTCTGCACCGCAGGGCTGCTGGTCTGAAAGTGAGATCCAGGTGAGCTGCTCCCCCTTTTATAGGCAGTATAGGTTTTTCCACTAATGTGTCCCTTTGCATCCTCTAGGCACCTGTAGACTTCCTTAATATCCGAGATAGGTCCCTCTGCAAATGTTTTTTCTGTTTAAATGCTGTTTCCATTCTGCATCGCTAGGCATCCGTTCTGCTTCCGCTTCTGCGTCCATTCCGGTTTCCTCCCTGCGTCCGTTTACACTCGGAGCAGATGGAGTTGCGCGGATGCGCAGCGGATGCCTAGCGGATATAGCGGATGCGTAATGGATGCAGAACGGAATGCTAGCAGATGCCTAGCAGATGCAGAAGGACACATTGGATACATTTTCCGCTCAAAGAGTTTTGAGCAGTTCAAAACTTTCTGAGCGATGAAAGGTCAATAGACGGATGCTGGACGGATAGAGAGGATTGAAAAACGGAGGCAGTGAGTACAGAACGGATACACGCGTTAAATCAATTCAACGGATGACAAGTGTTTTTCTCCGTTTTACATCCTCTTTCCATCCGTTGGTGCAGTGTGACAGGGGCTTAAGTTGAACTGAGTTCAATCAGACTTACTGTATCTTTATTTACATATGTGAAAATTGAATAGTGTTATCACTTTACAGGTTCTAATCAAAATAAAATCAATTGTTTTTCCACTAAAGTAACAGAAATTTACAAGATGATTCCCCCATGAGTCTGAATATAAGAACCTAGTTGTCACATTGTTTCTAGAGCTATGGAAACATTCACTGAAGATTATCTTGAGCTCATAAATAATATACCAAAAATAAACCAAGGGTGATAGAAGGACCTTGAAATTTTTGTAGGTTTTTAGCACTTCCTCTTTTCTAATAGTGTTTTGTTGCTTTTGAAAATATGCTTATGCAGAATAACAGAATAACAGGAAGGGACATTGGTGGTCTTCTAGTCCAAACCCTTGCTCAAGCAGGAGACCCAATACCTTTTTGGACAAATTGTTATCCAATCTTTTTTTAAAAACTTCCAGTGATGGAGCACTTAGAACTTCTGGAGGTAAGATTTTCCACTGATTAACTGTTATCACGATCAGAAAATTTCTCTTTAGTTCTAGGTTGGGTCTCTCCTTGATTAGTTTCCATCCATTGTTTGTTCTCTTGCCTTCAGGTGCTTTAGGAAATAAGTTGACCCCCTCTTCTTTATGGCACTCCCTCAAATATTGGAACATTGCTGTCATGTCCACCCTTGTCCCAGAGGTGGGATTCTACCTGTTCAGACCAGTTCCATAGAACTGGTTATTATGATTCTGTACAGTTTGGAGAACCTGCAAATCACGCCACTGGCTGGCCCCTCCCCCTCCCCTCCCCTCCCCACCCAGTCACTCCTTATCTCACATGTATGCCATTAAACTTGCTGCTTGTGCATTCACCTAATTTTTGGTAAGTTGCTATTTTTCCTTTTTTTCCTGACAATCAGCTGTTCTGACTATCAGCTGTGGCGAGTTATTTAGATGAGCTAGAATGCAGGAAATTGTAGGATTTTTTTGTTTTCTAACTAATCTAAATTGTACTGCTTCATCTTTGCCCAGGAGGCTTCCCTGAGGCCCAGTCAGGGATGGTATTCAGGAGGTTGGAGGGGAGAAGTGGCCTGAAAACAGAGCTGAGCCATCCTTAGGACTGAAGCTCCTATTTTTCAATGCAGACTCAGGCAGCAGATTGCAGAAAGGTAGATCTGTGATTCTGTGATCTGTGATTCTGAAAGAAACTCAATCTGCCTGTCTGCTTTGCCTGATTTTAAGTAAGTTGCCCTTTTTTCAATAAAAAATTCAATATTTATATACATGGTATGTTGTGAGTTAATTTTGTGAATTTGCTTGCAAGCAAATTTTATGTGACAAACTCAGGCAGCAGATTGCAAAAAGGTAGATTTGTGAGTGACTCTGTGATTTTAAGAGCAACTCAATTTGCCTGCCTGCTTTGCCTGATTTTGGGTAAAAGTTGCTCTTTTTTATAAAAAATTCAATATTTACATAAATATTTACAACATTTACATACAAACCATGCCCAGGCAGTCATGTGACCACCAAGCCATGCCCAATAAGTGAGCCATGACTACCCGGTCACATAACCACCAAACCACAGCCACAAATTAGGCCATGCCCACAGAACCAGTTGTTAAGAAATTTGAATCCCACCCCTCCCTAGCCCTCCTTTTCATTAAGCTAGACATACCCAGTTCCTGCAATTGTTCTTCATATGCTTAGTTTCCAGTCCACGAGAAGCTACTACTAGGTCAAGATGAGAAAGGCACATAAGCATGAAGACTTATACAAAGTATCCTTATAAAAGTGCTAACATTTCATGTTGGTGTACATGTATAGTACAATGCAGAAAGCTATACAAACTTCCTAAGCCCTTGTTCAAGCTGCATTCTGCCAGGAAAGTGACATCCATCCAGTTGGCCATAAATAAAATTTCTTATGGAGAAATCAATCTTGCCTAGTGTCTGTCCTTGGGGTGACCCCTGACCCACAAATATTTCACCAAACACCCCTTTTTTAATACATGAAAGTTGCACAAAAGGACCAAATGACAACCGGTAGATTAGATAAAATCCATTTGAGTAGGCAGATCTTCAGTATTGTAAGAGAGGATGCTCCTGTTAAATTCCAGATACAGGGAATGCATTGTGAGATCTACATTTACTTTTCGCTCTGCAAGTGCTATCTGTCTTAGTAGCCTAATATGCTGCTCCACGGAGATCTTTATTATGTTGGAAGAAAGTGCCTTTCTAAGTGTCCACTTCCAAGGTGAAAAAGCAGATGTCGGATGACACTTGTAGAGAATCAGTCTTGTCTTTATGAGAAGAGCCCAAGCAGAGCAAGTAAGCCCAGCTCGGTGGTGACTTCACAGGACCACAGCCAAATAGCCCCTGCCCCATTTGATTTTCATCTTTTCAGCCTGCAAGCAACATACTTGCTTAGGAATATCTTTATTTTCTCTCAAGCAGATCACTTGCTTCTTTCTTTTATATCTGTTCAAGTCTACATGTTTCCCTTCCCTTACTCAAATTGTGGTTCTACTCCTTCCATTTTAAAATGATATAACTTTTGCTAAACAGCTGCTTTTTATTTTATGATACAACGGAAAATGTTTTATCAAATGACTGTAGAAATAATATCCCACACTGTAGGGTTTAATTTTTTTTAAACTAAGGAAGACTTACATTCCCTTTATTCCCCATCCACAACATTGCTATCTATCAATCTGTCCTACTAAAGTGATTTAGTTGTCCACAAAAATCCTTTCATTCTTCAACATACTTTATATTTACTTTTCATGTTGTTATTTCAGTCAGTTGAAAGGGGAAAGAAAAAAGAAAAAGAAATCACAACATACAAGCAATGAAAATAGTGCTGCCAGACCTGTGCTGTCTGAAAATTATGGTTCAGCATCAAAATAGAGCTATGTGACAACAGCCTTCTGGCCTGCTACCCTTTGACAGACTTGATGGAAGAATACATCTACTGTTGAAAAGAACTGTTCACCAATAATGGCACATCACCATAGCAACTCTGGGCCTAAGAATACTGCAGTAACCAACAAGTAGTTCAAACTGACCTGAATCATTTTCTCCCCCTAAAAAAAACAAACCCAAAGCAAAGCAAAAAACAAAAACAAAACCCTAAAACAAGCAGCATAACATAAAGATGTTTGTCAGGTTGGTTTTGTGACTTGTCTTCCATTTTTGCTTTGGAGTTAGAAAAACAAACTGACAGCAGAAGTATATGCTAAATTATTTCAGTTTCTGTCCACACATTGCTGTAATTCATACTCACTCTCGATCAGACTGATTAGAAAGAGCTGGACTAGTCTAGCTGTCAGTAATAAACCTAGCTAATGAATATACCTGCCCTTTGAGTCTGCTGACATTTTGATCATCATTGTGTGAGAAATTGATTACCTGCTTTTTCGAGCTATGAATTACATTTGAAGTCTAGGACTGAAGGGGTGGGGAATATTATATAGGAATGTTCACTTAAAATAAAAAAAACTTTTAAGAGTTGCCAAGCAGATTCCCAACTTGAATTAGTCAGACAAGCTCAAATTCCTCTGCGATATCTCGGAAAAGAAGTAAGTAGGATAAATCAGCGATTTTTTATATAAAAAAAAAGATAATAATCTCATAAGTGTGATTGGTGGACAATTATATTTTAGGTATATTGAACTCTCCCTTCCAAACAATGAATTTGAAAGGATGGATATTGGATTTGTTTGTGCTGGAATTTATGCTCTATTTTAAGGCTCTTGAGCCAGCACTGTCTTAAAACATTTCCATGATCATACGGCCAGGATGATGCCATGGAGCACTATTAACTTTCCACTGAAGTGGTACCTATTTATCGACTTGCATTTACACATTTTCGAACTGCTAGGTTGGCAGGACTGCCTATTGTTAAATAATCTGATAAATGTTAAACAAATGGCAGGTGCAATACAAATTTTTAGTGTGGATTGTTCTTATGGGATCACCCATAACATCTTTAGGGGCATGCTGTTCCATCTCCTCCTACCTTGGTGATCATTCAGTGATCACTTGAGGATGTTTCATCTTCATCAACCATCAGCTTGAATGGTTCTTCACTATTTTAGGCTGTCTTTTAAAAAAATGTATTTTTTAATTTCAGTAAATCAAAGTCCTGATGTCTGCCCTGATGTGTGGATTGTATTATTTGGGCTGCAGCAGAACTAATATTCAGATAATTGAAATGATCCTTAATATATAATATCGTATGGACATCCTGGACTAGGGAATGGTGGCATTGTGACATTATATCCATTGTTATATTATTGAGCAAATGACATTAATTATATAATTTGCAGTAGCTATATCATGCTTTGAAGAATAAACCTACAATGATAAGAAAAGTTTTATGGCCTTCAAAATCCCACTTACCTTTTTTATATAATTTACATTAATTTATTTCTTTGTAACACATTTGTAATAGTCCAGTTAATTTCATATTTCAAATTCTTGGATCAAATTATTCCTTTCTGTGTGAATGAGTGACCTAGCTAAATTAATTGTCTTTGGCATTACAATAATTGATGGCTTGACATTTTAAAAATTGTGGTTTCTTCAAAATAATCAAGCAGTTGTCAATAAAGGAAGAAATGAGGAGATTTTTAAAAGGCTTTCAGTAATTAGTGGTTGGAGTAAGGAACAGTTTTCCTATGGAATTATGATGAATTGCTTACTTCTGATAAGCTTTATTGATTAATATGCCTCCTGCACATATCAGAGAAAGATATGGAAAAATCAGACTTTGGAAGGGTTCAGTGTTTGTTTTGGATTTATAAGTGTATCTAAAATATCACATTTTTAATTAGATCATGCATATTATTTTCTCCAGACAACTTAATTTGCAGTTTTCTTTGCAAGGTGCACAATTTAAAGCATTTACTTGGGTTAAAAGCAATTCCTTTTATTGATTCTTGTATAATGAGAGTGATAAGACTCTTTCATCTCAGCATGATATGTTTTCAAGAAAGTTTGTAAAACATAGCAACAACCATAATAACTTTTATGTCCACTTCCTTCCATAGCCTTTCTAGCCTTATCTATACTTCCATATGTTTAATACATGGAGGAAGTGGGAATTGAGGCCATTTGCTTTGATCCTGGTAACCATCTTGTTGTGTGTTACCTTGAGATGGCAGTTTGAAAATATTTTTATATATATAGTTTCAGTTTTAAGTGCAAAGTTTAGAAGTTATTTAATTGAGTATCTTTTTTAATATTCTTTTTGTTGTTCAGATATTAAAGGCAGACCTCCATAGTAATGTTAGGAGCAAGTTTAACAGTCTAACATTTACTGTATAAATGAGCCAGGCACCATTAAGACTGTAGTTTTGACCTGTTCCAGAGGAGGAGACAGGTAACTAGAAATGGTAAATACAGGTAGTTCTTGATGTTAGCATTCCAAGTAATGTACCCATAGAAAGCAGAACTCTGAGGCAGGCAAATTCCTCAAAGAAAGATTGATTGGATGCACCATATTGGCACAATTGGTGAAAGCCAACTCTGAAAGTTCCTGCAGCTTTCATCTAATTAAAAAGTAAAAGTTTCCCCTTTCCCCCAAGTCACTGGTCATGCTGTCCAATCAAGGTCCTGTCCGGTTGCTTGGTTACTTCACTCCTCTTCTGACCAGCCACCTGTGAGAATTTCCCACAGGAAAACATAATTGTTTTGGCTACAAAACCCCATCTAGCTATTTCCCCCCTCCCTCTGTTATGTGGCAACCCCGAAGCCTCCAAGATGGCCTCAGCCAGGTTCACTTCAAATTTGACAATCAACTTACCACAGTTCATTTAGTGACCATTCAAAGTTACAACAGCATTGAAAAAAAGTGACTTAGGACCAATTTTCACACCTATAACTGTAGCATGGTGGTCATGTATTCAAATTTGGATGCTTGGCAACTGTCTCATATTCATGATGGTTGTACCCTGGGGTCATGTAATCATTTTTTGTGACCTTCTAACAAGCAAAGTCAATGGAGAAGCCAGACTGATTTAACAACTGTGATATTAACAATTACAGTGATTCACTTAACTCTGGCAAGAAAAGTTGGGTTGCAAAATGGGGCAGAATTCATTTAACAACAGTCTCGCTTAACTACAGACATTTTGGGCCCAATTGTGGACATAGGTCAAGGACTACCTGTACCATATCAGCCTGGGGGTGGGGAGCATGAGAAAGAGATTCAGAATAGCCCATTGATTCTGTATGGTTTGTAAGATTCTGCTACAACAGCAGAGTTCCCACAGGTGTTGCAGTGTCTGCTTCCTGATTTGGCCAAGTTCAAAGGGTTGACATCTAACCATTGTAGAAACTTGTTGTAGCATATTATCAAAGCTGTAGCGACCCATCACAACCACTAGCCCTTTCTTGCTTCTGATGAAGGACGGGAGAGTTTTAAAGGCTATTTTTAATTCATTTGATGAAACTTTGTTTCTACAAACTATCTTGCAGTATAGAACTACCTCCATCCATTAAAATAATTAAGGAAGACTGAATGCTAAAGAATTTAACCTTGAAGTGCTGAATAGGATATAGAGCCCTTGAACTGCAAGCATATTGCTGGGTTTTATTGAATGAAGCAATCTGCCTTAAGTTTGGTTTATCTGTGATCTTGTTCTATAACAAAGCATATATTGATAAGTTGTAGCCTGACTCGCGCAGTAGCGTACCTTGAATGCTAAAAGGATTTAAATGAATACATCATTCCACATGTCTGAAAATTTGACAGGGCTGTACCCAAAAGATTTCTATACAAACCTATTCTTTACCACATTTCCTTCCCTCTCTGCAGCAAAAATCTTTTTTCTTCTTTTTCAAAATAAGAGATAACCAAGAAGAAAGAGGTCCCCATTGACTCTGGTCTACATTTGAAATGCTTCTCTCCCCCCCCCCCCCCCCGCTTCCTTTTATCTTTTCCTGCCAGTGCTGTCTGCTTCTGCCTTACAAAGGGAAAGGAGGGCCCTTTTTACACAGAATAAAAGGTCATTCCTGGCTAGATTTTTCCTGAAAATCACAATCAACCCCAAATCTTCCAGAACACTGATTTGAAACAAGCAGTGAGATATTTAGAAACATTGCTCTATGGTTCATACATATAGGAGATGTTTGATCAAGAAAAAAAGGTAAAGAGGAGAATTTGCTCATGAAAAGATTTTTTTTTTAAAGTTTAAATAATGTTTCCTTCTCCCGCTTCTGGTGCTGCACTTCAGCTTGCTTCTTAAATTGCTGTAGCTTTAGTTCAAGTGTTTAGTTTGGGACATAATCTATTTCAACTCCTTGGGAAACCACTATATGACATTATATGCCAAAACAACTAGACACAGGGACAATTTTTTCCTTCATGCCATCGCTCTACTGAAAATCTAATCTGCAAAGTAGTTCTTTATGTCTATTCATCCATGTTGTATTAGTATTCTCATCTTCTACTACTCCCTCTTATTGGTTTCATATCATCATCATCATCCTGTTGCTTTGCATGTACACGGAAAGCTTCTGCGCTGGAAACAAAATTACCTGTGTGTCTAATCACACTTGGCCAAATAAAGTATTCTATTCTATTCTGTTTTGGACTATGCTGACCAAGGTAAACACAATAAACCAATTTCTATAAATGATTACAAAAAGCTAAAAAGCCTAGAATACTAGATTGCCCCAAGTTTTGACTAAAGTACTGTCAGAGCTGGTTTCATTATCTAAGCTGTCTGAAAAATAATAGCCTGATGTTTCTTGATTAATTTCATCTTATGTGTGATAAATTGAAACAAAATCAGAGGACAATGCCTCAGTTAATTAATTTCACTGTATGATAAGGTTCTTCTAGATATGAGTTCTTGAGAAAATAATCAAATGTACACGAATTCTATATTTTGTTTCAAAAACATTCAATATGCCCATTTATACACATTTTTCTAGCAGAATCTAGGATTGGCCTACTTTTGACTGCACAATAATAGAACACAAGTGTTGGAACAGAGCAGGTTAATTTCCTGTGTTTACAAAGCAGACTTTATTATTGAAAATACTATTACAGTCAATCAGAATAATGACTGAAGTTTTCAGAAGGGAAAAAAAAATCAAAAGTGAATTGCTCTTGAGTTATTCTGAAATGATGGAAATTGTGCAACAGAAACTGGCAAAGTTGATCAATATTGGAGAAACAATCAAACATCCAGGGGAGAGTATGAACATGGCTTCAGTTTAATGAATATTCTAAAAACCAAATTGTGGAATAATTTTTAACCAAGTAATTTGGATGTACATTAAGAGTTATCAACAATAACAGATTAATAGACCAGTAGACAGTTTGTTTTGCAGTGGCAAATGCCAAACACTGCAGGTAAAAAAAAGCTATAATGAATGTTCATGAACTTTGTCAGAGGAAAAGAAATGGCAATCTGTGGATCATGACATTATTACAAAATGCACAACCGATGAACGTCAGAATAGGTTGATCAGCTATCTTGATGTAATTATATACTTGCCTTATTGATTCAATGATACCTGGTGGGCCAACTGATATAGATAGATAGATGATAGATAGATAGATAGATAGATAGATAGATAGATAGATAGATAGATAGATAGATGGATGGATGGATGGATGGATGGATGGATGGATGGATGGATGGATGGAGATAGATAGATAATAGTTATAGATAGATGATAGTCATGGATATAGATGAGAGAAAGAGAAAGAGATTTAAAAGAGCTGATAAGTTTTATTAATTCCAAAGTTTGATTACACAGAAAAAATATTAAAATGATAGAAAGAAAGGTGTATCAGTCCAATATAGGTCCAATTAAAAAAGGCATAGGAAGCAAACTGGAAGACCTAAAGAAACACACAGGATAATGACAGAGGATAAATTACCAAAAGTACTTGTTTGAGGAAGCAGAAGCAAAGCAGAGACAGGAACTAGGCTGCAGAGACATGTAGAAGTTAAATTAGTTTGTAAAGTAAAGGTAAAGGTTCCCTTTGCACATATGTGCTAGTTGTTTCCGACTCATCTCCGTTACAAAGCCAAAGAGCCAGCACTGTCTGAAGACGTCTTTGTGGTCCTGTGGCTGACATGACCAAAGGCTGAAGACACACGAAATGCTGTTACCTTCCCACCAAAAGTGGTCCCTATTTTTCTACTTGCATTTTTACATGCTTTCGAACTGCTAGGTTGGCAGAAGCTGGGACAAGTAACAGGAGCTCACTCCATTACAGGGTGCTAGGGACTCAAACTGCTGAACTGCCGACCTTTCTGATTGACAAGCTCAGCATTTTAGCTACTGAGCCACCATGTCCTCTAACTTAGTTATTACATGGAACTAAGTGTCTTGTTTTACTTTAAAGTGGCCTAAGCTTTTATGATAGAAACAATGTTCTACTTAAGACATCAAACATCTTTTTTTCACGTGAACAATGTGGTTCCAGATTACAACATGTATACATGGTCATATTTGCATTTCCATTTATCTTGTATAATATCTCCTCAAGTCATTATGTGTTAAAAAAAATAAAAATACAAAACTTTTATTAAAGAAAATCTTTTTTTTTTAATGTTTAAACTTATCCAAAGGATAAAGTAAAACTTATCTAAAGGACAAACACACCCCTGCCAAAATTTAGTAGACATGAGATTTGCTGAAAGGTAATTAAGTAAATATATATTTTTTAAAATTTTATTGGTTTTTAAAACAAACATAAACAAACAAAACATAAAAACATCAGGCCATCTTCCATATATGTACACACAGTGTGCTGTTGGTTTACAAATTATTTTGTGCTTTCATTTCATAGTCTTCAGTTACAATTATATTGTATATGACCTTCGTATTTTCAATCCAATATTAAATACATTGGTATCAATATTAATCAATCATTTGATGATATTTTATTCATTCATGCTTTAGGAAATAATCATATTTTACTAAATTTATTTTGTGTCAATTCATATTATCATCCCAAATCTATCCTAAAATCATTTTGTAGATGTAATAAGAAAAGAATACATCTTTATATATTTCGTATTTTCTTAAAGTCTATATATTTCATTACTATATTTTATTGTCTAACCATTGATAGAATAGATCCCAAATTTTATAAAATTGTTTATCATCCTTTTCTCTAATTTCAAATGTCAATCTGCTCATTTTAGCACATTCCAATATTTTCTTAATGATTTCCTCCTGTGATGGTATTTTCTCATTTTTCCAATTTTTAGCAAATACAATCCTAGCCGCGTTAATACATTTACAATCAGGTATTTCAAGTCTTTACTATATATTTCAGGTAAAATTCCCAATAAAAATATCTCTGGTTTCAAATCTATATATATATATTGTCATTTTTCCCACACAACGTGGATTTTTAGTCCAAAATTTTTAGCATCCGCACAAGTCCACCACATATGATAATATGAGCCAGGTGTCTGATGACATTTCAAACATTTTTCGGATTTATTCTTGAACATTCTTGCTATTCTTGTTGGGGGAAATTGCTACCTGTAAAACATCTTATACAAATTTTCTTTATATGCTGGTTGACATTGTCATTTTATATTTTGAGACCACAATTTTTGCCATTTCTCTAGATCAATCCCATTTCCAAAATTCTTCCCCAAGCAATCATAGTTCTTTAACTTGTTCTTCTTCTAGTTTAATTTCTAATAAATATCCATACAATTTTTTAATCACCTTTTCATCAGTACCTGTCAAATCTTATCTAAGTCAGTCAGTTTACATAGAAACCTTCTGTTTTAGAATCTTTATCATACCTTGAATGTATTTGCGCATATGAAAACAATTCATCTTTATACCTTGTTTCCTCTAGTTTTTGTATAGATTTAAGTTCCTCCTTTTCATTCAATATTTTACCATATCTAACTATTGTTCCTTTTGTTTATTACAGGATAAGAAAATGCTTCAATAGTCGATAGCCAGACTGGAATTTTCAGATAGCATTGTCTTTTAATCTTCTCCCAGTTAACCACAGAGACTCCCATATATAATGTCTTCTAAAGTACCCTGTGTTTTAGTTCCTTTATAACATAAAAAAGCATGCCACCCCAACAACAGATTACGTCCTTCTAATGTTCAACAATCGAGTGTTTCTTAATGTTATCCATTCTTAACCCACATCAAATTGCAGCT
>BHFT01032344.1:0-14857 GCA_004320025.1 Laticauda laticaudata
GGGACGGATGGTCACATCTGCTAGGCTTCTGGGGGACCTCGCAAAGCGGACGTGGAACGGATTACAGCGGATGCACAGCGGACGCGAACGGATTGAAGCGGATGCACACGGGATGCGCACAGTGGATGCACAGCGGATGCACAGTGGGAGCAGCAGAAGCCTGAGGATTGCCTGCATTAATTGCGCATGCGGGCAGGAGCATTTGCTTCAGCCGGAGATATAACGATAGCAGCTTCGAAGCAGGTCTTCACATTCAGAGAAAGACCTGACTGCCGGACAGATTGGCTGTCTTGCCTGCCCTGCCGCAAGCCTTGCTGCCCAGGCCTTGCTACAGCCTCCCTGCAAGCCTTGGCGCAGCCATGCCTGCAAGCCCTTGCTGCCAGCCGTCTGCCTGCCAGCCTTGCTGCCTGCCTTCCTGACAGCCTTGGTTCTGTCTGCCTGCCAGGCCTTGCTGCCTGCCTGTCCTGCCCAGCCTTCCTGCCAGCCTCCTCTGCCAGCCTTGGTGCCTGCCTTACTGGCAGCCTTCCTGCCAGCTATGGTGCTTCTGCCGGTGCCTGCCTGCCTGCCATGCCAGCCTTACCTGCCACCTTGCTGTCTGCCTGCCTGCCAGCCTTGGTGCCTGCCTGCCTGCCAGCCTTGCGCGCTGCCTGCCAGCCTGCAGCCAGCTTGGTGCAAGCCTCCACTGCCAGCCTGTTTGTGCTCTGCTCCCACCAGCCTTCCTGCAAGCCTTGGTCCTTCATGCCTGCCTGAAGCCTGTGCCAGCCTTGCTGTCTGCCTCCTGCCACGCCTTGTGGCCTGCCTGCGCTGCCAGCCTTGCGCCTGCCTGCTGCAACCTTCCTTGCCAGCTTGGTGCAAGCCTCCCTGCCCAGCTTCCTGCCAGCCTTGGTTCCTGCCAGCCTCCCTGCAGCCAGCAACCCACAAACCATGCGGAAGCACAGCAAGCTCGAGCCATCTTGCTGCCAGCCCTTGCAAGAGGGATAGGGCTACCACCCGCGCCCTTGGCCCTCACTCTGATTCTGCTGGGGTTCTGCAGACGGAATGCTCGCTCTTTCTGGGGCTGGGCTTCTGCTCTGCTTGCTTCTGGAGAGAGCTTGATGAAAAGCCATCCCAGCACCAGCACTCCACAGCAACCTGCACCCTTCACCACTGAAGCTGAGCGACCAAGAGGAGTTGCAGAGGACTCAATTTTTGTTTCAATAGCTTGTTTTATAAGTTATTTATGATTTCACACACTTGTTCAGTTTTATTTTTTTAATAAAGTCTTGGTGGAACTTTTAGAAATGGTTTAAGCCTTTGCATGCTTGGTTTGGGAAGGGTATAGTTTGGGATGGGTTTAGAGATACCTTTGAGGATGAGTAATAGATTGTGGATGGCGTTAGAGATAGCAGTGGGATAGATAAAACACTCCAGTGCAAGCCATAGTGGGACTGTATGGTCCGCTATCCCAGGTGCAACACCTATATGGCCCTTTATTATCAATAATAATGTAATAATATCCCACACATGTCAACATAAACACAACTCTTTATAAAGCCTGTTCATTGTAGGGCCCAACCAAACATACATGGCCCAATCTTCATCTGTGTGATGAGACAGGCTGAAGGAAGCATGCCATTAAGCAATTAACCATCCTGTCTTTTGCCACTCCACTGCTTCCAGCCATGGAGAGTTGCACCAGTGTCATCAGGAGGTTGCGCTGCTTCTTCGCTTCATGTGAGGCTCTGTTGGGCCTTGCACATCCTCAGGTGCTCAGATTTAGGTTTTGCCCTTGCCTGCATTCCCCAGGCTCCATTGTCCCCTTGCCTGTTTGGAGGTCCACGCAAGCGTTTCTGCAAGACTGGGTAGCGGGTGGCACATGAGATTGTTGCAGGGATGCAGCGCAAGCTTCCATTGATCCTCTCACGGTCTCTGGGCAATCGCTGCATGGTGGTGAGAAGTACCTGGAACCTGTGTGGCCAGAATGCCAAAAGGCGTTTCTCCACCACCCGCCTTGCCGCTGGACAGCCTGTAGTTGAGATCCTCTCTTCACGGGTGAGAGTCTGGAAGTGTAGGGCTTCATTGAGTGTAGGTTCTGAGGGAGAAGACGTCATCCCCACAATGAAGTAGGGCACATCTTGGTGTGTCGTGTGGCAGGAGGTTTTCTGGATCTGGGAAGCCCTACGATTTGAGGGTTGCGTGTTCAGCTCCTCCTTGAGGTGACTTGGCGTTGTATACTGGCATCTGAAGATGCGCACCGTTGCCTGAAGGGCAATGATGTAAATAAATTGTAGTCAGCATCGACCATGGGCAGAAGATGGAGATGCTGAGAAGCCTTGGAGATTGAAATAAGTGGACCCGACTTTGGCCGGAGCTTTGCAGGCACGTGCTTCCCATCTATGGCTCAACGGTTGTGGGGGAAGTTCCACTTCTGATACCCACTGCTCTGCAACTTTCCTTCGCAGCCTTCTTCAGTGAGGGGCTACTGGAGGAGCTCCTCTTTGTAATCTTCGATGATGGCCTGCACCCTTCTCTGACCACAATGCTGATGTGTTGGGTTTGGCAACCCTCCAGCCCGGTATTGCATGCTCCTGTAGGTGGTTCCGGGAGGCCAGGTGGTTGCAGATGAGTGCCACCTTGAGCCAGGTTCAGGCTGGGGCGGAAAGCTGGTGCTCTGCTTGGTCAACCTGGGTGTCGCCGCTGCATAACTTTCGTCAAACATGCTGGAGGCGATCCTCATGAAGTTTCTGAACACCCAGTTCTTCGTTCCTGAGCTCACCATCAGCTTGCTGTTACAAGTCCGTCCTCTGCTCTTCTGGCGACACCATCTTCGGACCCAGACTCTTTATTGGCTGCCTTTTTCTTATCTCACGAAGTAAGTTCACATGACCTGCAGATGGCTTCGCACTTTGCAGAAGCTGAGGTGGCTGCGAAAGGACTTTGTTGCAATCCACGTGGACATGACTGGATTGGCGTGTGGAAGAGGAAGAGTCAGATGAAGGCTGCAGAGGGTCGCACGCTGGATGCTGCTGTTCTGAAAGTGAGATGCAGATGAGTTGCTCCCCCTTTTTATAGGAAATACTAGGTTTTCCGCTATGGCATCCTACTAGGCATCCTCTAGGCATCCTCTAGACATCCTTACTATCCAAGATAGGTCCCTACTGCGAACGTTATTTTCCATTTTAAACGTCTGTTTCTGCTTGGCATCGGTTCTGCGTCGTTCTGCGTCCGTGTTCTGCGTCCGTTCCACTTCCTCCCTGCATCCGAGCGGATGCGAGTTGCGGCGGATGCGGAACAATGCACTCGCAGATAGTAGCAGATGACGTAACAGATTTCAAAACGATGCCTAACGGATGCAGAACGGACGACTGGAATTACATTTCTGCACAAAAGTTTTTGGGGCAACCCACAAACTTTTGGAGCGGAGTGAACGTCATTAAACGGACTGCTGGACGGCATAGAAGAGGAAGCAAACCGGAGCATGAGTACATCGCTGTTTTCCAACGGTGGGCAAGGCTTTTTTGTTCCGTTTTACATCCTTCTTTGGCCATGCCGTTGGTTCAGTGTGACATGGGCTTTAAGTATAGAAAGCAGCCAGGGTCATTATGGGATGATTCAATTTCATTTTAGAGACTGAACCCAAGTGTTCTTTCTATGACATGCAAGACAGGAAACTCTTTGTCCTGTGGACTTTTATATAGAAACTATTATAGATCACATGGAACCTATGTTAATCTAACATAGGATTTCACACACCTCCATCTGCTGCATATCACAATATTGACACAGAGATTCCTATTTATTGCCTTGCTAAAGTCTGTTAGTTAATGCACACAGAAAAAATTGGTTTTTTTCCTGGGGTAGCCTCTTTGTATTAAACAATACATTGTCATGAATGTGAATCTGACTCCCTCTTATTTTTATTGATTATTATTTATTAGCCCTTTGTAATCAAAGTGCAGAGTTCAGAAACAAATTATTTCCAGAAAGAGAAATTATTAGCTAAAATTGATAAAAGCAATTTAAAATGATAGATAAAATACAAATGTCACCCTTCAAGATTTTCTCCCTTTGCTTTGCATCTTTCCGCTGTCATAAGACTGGGGACGGGGGGGGGGTATTGTTATGGGAGGTGAGCTGGAGGTATTACAAACCAGAACTGTATAAGCTGGGGGGGGTAGATTCTTGCTTAGGCTTCGATTCCTATTTATGCGCAGCTGCAACTCTTATCACAATATGTCAAGGTCACCCCTCGCCGCTCCACATGGAGATGCCACATGATGATATCCACAACTTTTAATTGGATGAGCCAAATTAAAGTGGACTTGACGATTCCATGGACCACACCATTGCTTTACTAGGCTTCAGTGTTCACCTCCCCTTTGGTTTTTAGAGATTTGTGATAGACATTGCAATCTTGAAAAGAGGGATAAATTGACAGGTAAAAATTTAGCAATATCAAAAGAGAATTCCACAAAGACCATATCAAAGTGGTGACAGGTCTTTTGTATTCCACGCAGATATTGTGCAGACCACACAAAGTACAAAAAAGCTTGGACCTAAAGTATGTTGGACCTTTCTCAATATGAACAATTGTGAACCTTGGTGGCAGTCCAACTGAAAAAATAAATTAACCTAAAACCCTCCGACGAATCCACCTTTGTTTCCATGTTAGTTTATTAAAACCTGAAACATACCTCTGACTTGAGACCAACTCTGGTTGATCACCTGTGCACATTGCTAATTGAAGGTGATCAACATTTTGAAGTTTAAATAAATTTTGGATTCTTCCAAAAACCATAGAAGGGTTGACTCCAATATTGATTGTCTTGAACATTTTACCTCCTTCCTGCAGTCTGAATGGGTGAAGTGAGAAAGGTGCTAGAGCCCTAAAGTTTATCGAAGACATTTTGTACTAAAGTATCCTGACTAAACCCTAAAAAATAGTATTAGGTGCACATGGTCATATTTCTGTTACCTATTTTTATCTTTTTTAGAACTAAGAACGATCTGCCTTTTGCAGGAGGGCCGAATGTCAGCCTTCAAGATTTTCTCCCTTTGCTTTGCATCTTTCAGCTGTCATAAGTAACGGGGGGAGGAGGGGGGATATGGTTGTGGAAAGTAAGCTGGAGGTGTTACAAACCAGAACTGTATAAGCTGGGGGGGGTAGATTCTTGCTTAGGCTTCTATCCTATGCTATGTGCAGCGCAACTCTATCAAAATATGTCAAGGTCAACGGACAGAGGCCTCATCACCACCTGGAGATGCCTACATGATGATATACACAACTTTTAATTGGGTGAGCCAACTGAACTATTGGGGGCGGGAACGTTGCCATTACTTTGTATATATGATTTGCGCACCCATTTTCTCACATTCAGAATTCTTTTGTTGTTACTACTTGATTTCCAGTAAAAGATATCTTTTCTCTAATTAATGGAGTCTAAGTATTCCTTTCTTGGATTTTGAATGGAGCACCAGCTGACAACAATTTAAAATGAAATTAGAATAAAATATGATTTAAAATGAAATTGGAATAAAATACAGTCTAAAATGAAATTGGAATAAAACACAATAATTTAAGATATCGATAAAATATGATAACATTATATTTCCCTTTCACCCCTATGATCTACTCCAATCAGTCCCATATATGCAGATCTCAACCAAGCCATTTTGCTTAAGTACTGTGCTGCTTTAAATGTTTAAATACTGTGCTGCTTTAAATTCTGGCCACACATAAGGTAAGTTGTTTTGATACTGGGATCACAATGGGTCATTCTTTGGTATACAAACCAAGGTACCTGTTTCTTACTCTCTTATATAGGCAACAATCAAATAGGATGTGAGCAGTGGTGGGATTCAAATTTTTTTACTGCCAGTTCTGTGGGCGTGGCTTGGTGGGCAGGCAGGGGAAGGATACTGTAAAATCTCCAGTCAGAGGTGGTATTTGCTGGTTCTCTAAACTACTCAAAATTTCTGCTACCATTCTCCAGAACTGGTCAGAACCTGCTGAATACCACCTCTGGATGTGAGCCAGGTCTTCTACCTCTGCAGCTCTGCAAATGCAGAAACGTCCATTGTAGGGTATAGAATGGACTCTCCCATATCTGACCATTGTGTCAAATTGTTCAAATTTAATTCACGTAAATATCTCCCTAAGATTTTTTGGCATTTGTAACGTCAAATAGCTATTTCAAAAGTATGTCTGTAATTTGCTCAGCCATTTAAAGTTACCCACCTTACTAAGGATAGTTATATCATTTTGTGTTTCTGTATCCTTAATTCTTTGGGCAGCTCTTTTAAAATTGTTCTCCTGTTATGCAAGATACAGGAAGGCCACAGCTTTCTTCAAAAATTGTTAGTTTGGTGATCCAGGAGATTTGTGATTGTGATTTTATTTGCTCTAGTAGATATAATTTGGGAAGTCTATCAATCCCCATTTCAATGACTTTGTGCCAGTAGTTATATGCTCTAATTTTGGATAGTGCATGAATTGTATGAATTCCCAATTCAGCTCTAACTGCTGCAGCAGATGTTCTTAGATCTACACCGAACATATATCTCAAATGCTGGGACTGTGTTTGTTCTAGAACTGTAGTTGAGCATAGACCCCAAACCTTGTTCCGTACAACAGCATAGGGGTAATCTTAGTTTTATATACTTTAATTAATGGGGCTAGGAACCCTGGGTAACTATGATTTTTTTAAAAAATTAAACAGTAAATTCAAATGAGCTTTTGCTCTATGTGTACTCCATTGATGATGGCAAGCCAGTCTTGGAAAAAGTTACACCTAAATATATAAAGGTGTTAACCTGTTCAATTGGTTCACCATCTAATTGCCATCTATGTCTCTGATGATGTTGTCCAAATACCATGATTTTTGATTTAGATTTACTAATGATTAGGGAGTTATCCTGGCAATCCCTCATGATTTTATAAATGAGCTTTAAATTCTAGAAGTTTCAATGGTTGTTTGTGCTTTAAATGCTCTTTTTAATAAATGAATATTTACTAAATACAATAAAATTATTTACTGAGTAAATAATCACCATTTTTAGAAACAAATGGCTTATGCTGGTGATTTACTTGTGTATTATATTTGGTATAATCATATTTAGTAGACTGGCATGGATGCCACACAAAGGCTTACATAAATTAGGACCCACAATAATTCTGACTCAATAATATAGCTTCCATGTTCCAGATAATCCTAATCTGTTTCTTAATGAGAATTAAATTAATTAATTGGAAGATCTGGACATATAACTGCTATACAGGTAATCCTTGACTTATAACAGTTCATTTAGTGACAGTTCAAAGTTACAACAGCACCAAAAAATGACTTAAGACCACTTTTCACAGTTACAACTTTTGTAGCATCCCCATGATCATATGATCAAAATTCAGTACTTGGCAACCGTTCATACGTATGACCGTTGCCATGTCCTGGGGTCATGTGATCCCTTTCTGACAAGCAAAATCAAATCATTAGCAACCGTGTTCTAACTTATCAACTGCAGTGATTCACTTAACAACTGTAGTAAGATATGTCATACAATAGGGCAAAACTCACTTAACAAATTCTCACTTAACAACAAAAATTTGGGGTTCAGTTGTGGTTATAAGTCAAGGCCTACCTCTAGTTACCATGCAGTCTTGATCTTCCTATGACCATATTTCATATTTTATGTACAAATAAATTGGAATACAATTTTCATAATTCACAGATAGAAAGTTCAAAGGTTTTCATCCATCATATTCAGAGGACATCAAATTGAAATGACTCCATTATGTAATTAGAATTGAATTCAAATAGTAGTAGTAGTAGCAGTAGTAGTAGTTGTAGTAGTAATTGATTGATTGATTAACATCCATATCAAAGAAAATACTGAATCATGAAAGAGCTGTGGTTAGAATGCAGTACTAGAGACTACTTCTGCTGACTGCCAGCTGCCAGCAGTTTGGCAGTTCAAATCTCACCAGGCTCAAGATTGACTCAGCCTTCCTTCCTTCCGAGATTGGTAAAATGAGGACCCAGATTGTTGGGGGCAAGAAGCTGACTCTGTAAACCACTTAAAGAGGGCTGTACAGATAGATCTGTTCAACCTTTTACATAAGAATTCAAAGTTAGAAATTCTATGATCTACATGAGGATAGCTATTTCCTCATGGAAAAACACAGATATTTGTAGAGATTATTGTAGAAATTTAACTCTCCAATAATGTTCTGCTGTCAACAAAACTATAGCCAGCAACATGGTAACTTTTATGAGAAATAGACGTGATCTTGTCATTTACTCCATATTACAAATTTATTACAGGACTTTACAATTTAGGCATATTTCTTCACCTAAAGTTCTTATTGCAAAGCCTATTTTGCTTCAATTTTTTATTCTTCTCACAGCCACAGCCACTTAAATATCTCAAACTTTAAAAAAACCAAATATTTTTTTTTCTAGAGGCTTAGGAATATTGATGGACAATTGAGATGGAACCAAATATTGCCAGCAAAGAACGCAATTGTCAAACTATTCTTTCATGCACATTTCTTAGAATCTCAACCAATGTTGGCACATTCTGATCATAAAGAAAAAGACATGCTGCATATGCATGCAACTTTTGTTGACAGGGTCTGCACATACTATTCATCCAGCTGACTGCAGAACTGACCATGTAAGTTAAACACAACCAATCACCACCAATGTATGTTCACATGTTCATATGCATAGATATTCTATTCCAGCTTTTCCCAATCCAATGACTTTAGATTTCAGATGTTTCCCCACTCTAAGTAATTTACATTACATAAGAAGCATTTTAGAAGATATACTGAAATTCTTTAAAATCCTCAAAGTGAATGAAGCTATATTATCAAAATGAATACTTTTCCAAAAATATATCCCATAAAAATTTCTCATTTTCTTAAAAAAAGGGATCCATGCTAATGGCCAAGCTGACTGAGGATCAGATCTGAAGGTTCACTAGAAGGACAGCAAGTGAGAATGGCTATGAAATGGACTGCTCTGTCCTTCAGTATGTAAAGTGATTCCATTCTATCAGGAATTGTACAGTGGTTGAGAAGATATAGCCAGACACATCTGGCTACTTTAAATTTAATTACAGTACAAAGTGTAAAGACAGAATAAGTCATGCAGTTGATGTCTGTGAATCAAAAATCACAAAAAGACTTTTAGACTTTTTTGGAATGATTTTCACAAAATAAATATATTTTGTACATGATTGAGATCCATGGTCTTTGCAGTTCTAAGCGAAGTAATACATTAACCATGGGTAACTGGGTCATGCAAATATGTATATGAAAATTGCCAGATGGAAGTGCCTCACCCATGGAAATCTTTAGGTGTCTTATGAATTCATCTTGCCTCAGCCTAACCTATGCACTAGATCAGTGGTGGGATTCAAAAATTTTTACTATCGGTTCTGTGGGCATGACTTGGGGTGTGTGGCTAGGTGGGGCGTGGCCATATGACTGGGTGGGCATGGCTTTTTTGCAGCCACCCCCCCCCCAGTTTTTGGGCCTTCTGGACCTCAGAGGAGTTTCTGGGGGGCGGCTTTTTTGCTCCCAAAAAGCTCCTCTGGGGCTCAGGAAGGCAAAAAATTTAGCACTAACGCTATAGTAAACATTAGCTGTGCCTTGATCCCAAAATCTAAATGACCTATGGTTGGTCTCGTAACCTACGAAAAATAACTTCCTAGCTCTATGTTGCCCTTTCAGTCTTACTTTTGAGGGAACATGCACCCATGCTGGAGCTCCAAATGTGTGTAGATAACTTAAACTTGGTTTTCTGCCATGCCAACGAGTGAATGGCAACTCACCAGTTGTTGTGTTCACCACATTGTTTAACACATGGTTGGCATACATTATGGCTTCACCCCACAGTGTTTCAGGCAAATCTGAATTGAATAACATAGTGCGATCCATGGCTTGTAATGTTTGCCCCCTTCATTTTATAAACGAGTTATGTTGTGGCCTGTAAGGGACAGAACGCTTATGCTCGATACCAGCCAATTTCAACATCGTTTGGAATCTAATGTTAATAAACTCAGTCCCATTATCTGTAACTAAGGTAATTACCCTATGTCTCATTTTCCTTTCAACAAATCTTAGCCAGTTAAAGAAATGTTGGAACGTTTCTGTTTTGTTTTTCATTAGATAGTTGAAACCGTACCATGAGTAATGGTCCATTACACTCAAAACATAGTAGGCACCTCCCAAACTGGGTTTCTTAGGACCAATNTTTAAGTACTTGCTACAGGGTTTTAATTTTACTCCCTCTGACAATTCAACAGTTTGTTTCAGCATTTTGAAATTAATTAACAAGTTGGCTGTGGCAAATTGGCAGTGATGAGTTGTAGAACCCTTGTGTGCATTCATACAATTTCTGCAATAGACATTTTAAAAATGTCTGCCATAGTGCTCCTGTCTGGTTATAAAATCCCAATTCACCAAAGGATAAAATGGCATGCTTGATCTATGCCAGGGATCTCCAATCTTGACAACTTGAAGACGTGTGGACTTCATCTCCCAGAGTTCAACTCTGGGAGTTGAAGTCCACACGTCTTCAAGTTGCCAAGATTGGAGACCCCTGATCTAGGCCACTCCATTTTAGATGCCCTGAGAGATGAGGCAACCCCTGCCCCACCCCTGGTTTTCTGGCCTTCTGCAAAGGGGACAAAACTCCAGCTGTGCAGCCTTGTATGAGGGACACAGAGGACTATGCAACCCTGAGGCTGACTGACCCCATGAGAAACCATCTACACGTATGAACAATTGCTAAATTCCCATCTTGGAATTTTGTTTACCTTTTTGAAATTTTATATTATATTTTAGAATTTAAAAAAAATGATTTTAAATTAGTTTTAATAGTTTAATGTTAATTTTATATGTAGGATAGATAGATAGATAAATAGATAGATAGATAGATAGATAGATAGATAGATAGATAGATAGATAGATAGATAGATAGATAGATAGATAATATCATACACCACCCAGGCTCTCTGTCTGAGGGAGAGGGGAGGTTAAGAAATAATAAAATAAAATAGAATTCCAATTTATCTTTGTCCTTTTCTGGGCACATTTATAGAAAAAGTACATGACTGCAGTCAATTTTACTTTCCAGAAAAACCTATGTAGAGTCTAAGGCCATGCCTTGGAAGGCTGGTGACTTGCTATTCAGTATGTTGACACTTTAAAAACACTGAGTGTAATTAATAATATTTCAAAATGTAAGAAATCTCTTTGTTTCTGTCCCAGTCTCACTCTGCAAATTCATGTGGAAAGAACATATTGATTCTTATGCTTGATCAAATATATTCTTATGTCAGTTTGGCAGATCCAGGTGTGTATAATAAACCTGGCTTAAATATAGTTCTTTAGAACCTGATGGGAAGCAGCTGTTTAGTCCAGGACACACTCTTCTAGTAATAAAGTACAAGGTTAGAACATAAAGCACTTACATTTCAAGGTTGTTTACATTTACAGGATTTTAGAAGGGCATTTCCCATTGTAGGTACTTTGCAAATGTCTACACTTCACTAATGTGTTAGGAAACTCTGGAAGTTGAAGCCCACACAGCTGGCACTTACATTGGGAAAGAATGTTTAAAGAAAAATTATAATCATTCTGGATTATCCTCATTTATGGAATTGACACTATAAAATATTTCACCTGCTGCCTATAAAGAAACGATTCAGAAACTAAAACCACCTTGGTAAGGAAATAGGATTAATTTGAAACAATCTATGCATTATTTATACAACCTGAAATGAAATCAACCTATCATAACATTTAATCTTCAGACTTTACAACCTTCTGTTGTAAAAATCCGCTCACTCTGCCAGTTGAACTGTGTAATCTTAAGATTTCCCGCATTTATAGCACAGTAAAAGTTGCACTTGTTTTCTTTATTTCAATGACATATTTTCAGAGAAACAATTATGCATTTTGCTCAGAGATACAGTTCAATTTTAAGTACTTTCAGGCTTAGTGAAGAGTCAAATTTTTATCACCCAGTTTGGATGAGTTAATTTCTTTTACTAGCACATAATTAAACCTCTTGGAATTCAGTTCAATGATGCAATGTAGCCATTGCAGAGATTAGACAAAGGCACGGATGATGAAATTTAGTAGTTTTTAGTAATAGTCGGTATCATTACTAAAGTTGTCAGGAATCAAGTGTACTTGACCTAGTCACGTAGGCTGATAGAATGTTGGGCAGGTGTCATTTTTGTAAAAACAATCTGCAGATTTTGAGTCTTTAGAACTGACATACCAGGGAAGAGGGATAGGGAGGTGGGGAATAGAGGTAGTTAGGGTGTTGTAGCCAAAACAAAATACTTTCTTGTGGGAACCAAGGGCATTTCTGCAGGTACTCGGAAGGAGGGGACTCGAATCACCTAGCAACCAGACAGCATTCTGATTGGACCATGTGACTGATTGTTTTGAGAAAGTGACAAACTTTCACTTTTAATCAGGTGTAAACTGCAGGAATATTCAGAGTTAGTTTTCACCAAGTTGTGCCAATATGACATATCCAATAAACCTATTATTTGAGGAATTTGCCAGCCTTTTGTTTGCTGTGGGTATGTTTCTTGGAACCCTCATGCCATGCTCATCTTCTATGATAACTAAAGCACCACTATTTGAGGTGCAGTTGATCATCCAGCCAAGTCTCCTGTATATATTACTTTATGGCTCTAATCCTAGAACTAACACACTGTGAGGTTGCCCCAGCAATTGCTTATAGAAATAGATGCTACTTTTCCTTGATGCAGTGAGGAAGTTATTTTTATAATTTGTTTATGATTTATTTATTTAATAAGGTTCATCTTGATTTTTTTTGTTTCATTTAGCATAGCTGTTCTGATCATTATGTTGTAATTTTTTTGTATTAAAGCTAGGACACCTATAATCTAATAAATCTTTCTTCAAAATCCAAATCTAGGACACTAAAAGCAAATCAGTTTCAGTCCTCCAAATGTGTAGTTGGGGAATGACTGCTGGTAAACAACTCAACTGCTTCAGAAAAAGCAATGCCTGATGTTAGGAAATGACAATCCAATTATCTGTCACACCCACGTCCCATTGGGCTTCGTCTGTGTACAGTCAAGACTTTCTATGACACAGAGAAGAGATATGTTCTTGGCAGATTCTTGCCTTTTGTGGTTTTGATTTGCTCTGAACTTGCTAGCACTAAAGAAGTAGATTGGACTAAAGAAAATTGCAGGATGGAGTGTACTTTTAAAAAAAAATGAAGAATGCCTTTGAGGAAACATGTATAAAAAGTGAAAGATCTCTTGTCTTAAAAGGCAACTACTGGTAACTACACATACATGACTATAGTCTTCTTGATCCAATGCAAAAATAGTTTCCATCATCTCCTTTCATAATTTTTCATTTTTACATTATAAAATAAAGGATGAAAACGATATTTTAAAGAAAAGTAGTGTAGGTGGACTTTATACTTGTTTTATTCTGCTCCCTATTTTATTTTTTATTTTCATTTTATCAGGATCCAAAACTTATTCACATGACCCTTTTGCAAAAAGACTTAGAGTTTAGAAAAATTCACTTCGGCCTCTGTCTTTCCATAGTAAATGCATCTTTCCAAATAGCTTATCTCCCACATTTCATGTAGCAATAAAATCAAAGTGAAGAATAATTATTTCTTAATTATTGTTGTTGTTTAAAAAGGAACTGGAAATCCTTGTTTGTTTGACCAAGAATTGCATGATAATTCTACAAGGATTCCTAATATCAAATGCTTTGGGGTTCCAAACTGCAAAGCAATGAGACAGTTGCAGGTAAAAATCATGACTCTGGGAAGCTGAGAGTACAAATTTCAAGCAGTACATCCTTGCTAAGAATCACTGTGCCATCCCATGACTCACTCCATTTAGATGATCCTTGATCAAGTCAAAGTTGAGCTAGCCCAGTCTCTATCAATAGGGCTATGCAAAGTCATGCAAAGTTCTATTCACCTTTGATAGCATGTGGGATGAGGTGAAGTTGTGAAGAGCTTGTGGAATTGGTATAGTCATTTAGACATGAGGAACTTTACTAATTTGATTTCATTGCTGGATATTGTGCTTGCGGGAAAAGTGTAAGATGAGCAATCATTTTTAAGCAATCATGAAGTCAGCAAGCACTCAGGAGGAGCATTCTGCAGTTGTCAGGACTTCACCACTGCTTTGCAAAATGCTTACTGAGGCTTCTTTAGTTCTTCTTTCTGTTCAGCTCTCTTTTATGGAGGACCAGGTTTGCAAAATAGTTTAATTGGTTTAGTTTGAGCCTGCCAAGGACATAAATGGGTGGAATTATTATAACTCTGTGCATGATTGAGTTTGTTTTAGATTAAGTATAACCCTTGCCAGGGTTAGTTAGCTGGGTGAGCAAACCCCTTTTTGGCATTCCCCCAATATTGTTAAATATGCCCACTTCCTGCTTAATGCAATTGAATATGTTGTATGAACATGGCATTGTGATAAACTCAGATCCACTAATTTTATTTTATTTACCAGCTAACAATAACAAAAATCAAGCCTGATTAAAAATCCAGATAAATCTTTGACCAACATGGAAATAAGACACTATAATCTATTCATTTCTGCATAAAATGCTGTTGTAGAATAAGCAAACCTAATATTGAAGAACTATCTATGGTAAGGTCAATTTTCTACCAATTGGCACTATGGTGACCTAAAAAAGTGGAAGACTTGCTATTGTAATCTAACTTCAATTCAGAAATATTTAGTAAGAGGAATTGATCCAAGACTGAATCTACAGGTGAAACTCGAAAAATTAGAATATCGTGCAAAAGTTCATTTATTTCAGTAATGCAACTTAAAAGGTGAA
>BHFT01032345.1:0-39100 GCA_004320025.1 Laticauda laticaudata
ACATTGGGACATTAATAGGCAAAAAGCTTTTCAATTGACAAGAAATTGCCAACTTTGAATTATAGATTTTAGTTACACATGTTGCTGAAAATTATATTCTATGAGAAACTTCATCTACAAGTAGTCTATCGTATTAATTGTACATACAAATGTTAAATTAGAAAAAATATGTCATTTGAGAATGCAAGATATGTAAAGCAGTAAAACAAATAAGCAAAAAAAGTTTCAGACTAATTTTACCTTTAAAAAAAAGCCTCCCTTCTTTTTTTAAAAATAATGTTTATTGAAAGTTTAAAAAAAATATATTTAAAGGAAGAGAAACATGTTTTCACATTTTTGCAATGTTTTCATAGTAGTGTACATTTCTATTACTGTCAATTAAAGTCATTTGTTCCAAGTAAATCTATAACTTATTTCTTAAATCCTTACTTTTTATGTTATCATTATAATACAATTATTATACATTATTTATTTAATTATATTACTTTTACATATATATATATATATATACATTTATCTTTACTTCCTTTTTATACAACCATTTGTACCTTATATTCCAAATTGTAAAAAAACTCCCCCTCTTCCTTATTTTTTAATAACATGGTTGGTCTAACCATTTCTGCACATTGGTGGATTTTATTAGTTGTTGCCAGGTCCGTGGGTATCATTGCTGATTTCCAGTTTTGGGCAAAGATTATCCTTGCTGCTATAATGATAAGTCCGAATAATTTTTATACATACACTGGACATGTAAAAAAGGATTCATTTGTATACATTTAGGAAAGTAAGAAAGGGAGTCAGGTTTCAGAAATATCACTAAAGGCATCTCCAGTAAAACTAAAATGACAAAACATTCAAATATACTATATATTGCAGAATCAAAACCACTGTGTTTCAGACTCTGAATTTTGCTTTCATATGTTTTCAGTTACACATCTCTCCATGTGTCATATATTCCATTTTGTTCTTTATGGTTGGTGCTACCATAATGCTAAATTACAATACAATGCTATATACTAAATCACCAGAAGGGAATACAGATAACTCAGTGCTGAACCATAGAGTTCTTAGTGATCTTGGAATGTCTTACTTGCAGACATTTTGTTACTAAATATTTCATTGTCAGACTAAGTAATAACTTCATTGCTAGAGGGGAGCAGGCTTTCCTTTATGTTTATGTACGATTATCAGCCCTCAACAAGAGAGTTAATAATATTTCCATATCATTGAAAGGAAACAATAAAATTCTAAAAAAGAAACAAAATGATATAAACATCACTTCACTAGTAATCAGCACCCAAATAGCAGCTATTAAGACCAGGATAACCCCACCCCAATGATCAAGGAATAAATAAAAGCCTGATCAAGAATTACCACTGTAAAAACTCCCACCAACACTGTCAGGCAAGCTACTGTATATAATCAGAGAGCAAATGTCACTCTCTCCTATCAGTGAAGATATCTAGTCTAGTTCATGGAATGCTGGAAGATTGATGAAGAAGACCTTTTTACTATTAGGGAAAAAAAGAATGGGACCTAAGAAATCATTGATTTATTATTAACTCTGCGATTCCATAAACTGGCAGAACTTTTGCTGAGCAGCATATAAATTAAAATTAGTTTTATCCATAGACAGTAAAGTTTGTCCATAATTAATGTCAAACCAGAAATGTATCTTTTATGACAAGAGTTGTTTCTTAGACTAAGGGAATGCTGTGAATGTAGTATATTTTGATCTCAATAAAGCATTTAATAAAGTCTATTACAAGGCACTGGTAGAAAAGATATATAAATTTGACCTACGAGGACTGGACATAAGTTACTTTTTTCAGTGCCACTGTAACTTTAAATGTTGTAAATCGAGAATTACCTGTACTTGCCCTTCTTTAGAGTAAATAAAATAAAATACCCATGTTTGGAGAAGGATCACCAATCAGTTTGGATTATGTACATTAAGAGAATATTATTGCTGGACAAAGCAGTTGCCATGATGGTCATGAAGTTTGTGATTTGTAATCAGTTAGGATAGTCACAAGTCTCTCATTTATTAGAATATAAACTGAAGCTGTTTTAATTTGCCTCTTTGTTTTCCCAGTATTCTTTCTACCACCTGAATCTAAACAAAGCACTAGACTTCAGTAATAGAATGCCTGTGGAATTTGTAAAAGCCAAGGCCATTGTTGGAAATAGGAATTATGCTTGTAGCTAATTATTTGCTTTGCACCCAAATTAGTTCTCTTATTTCAATTAATCCTTCATTGTCAATTAAGACTACATTTGGGGGCTGTAATGGCTGATGTAGTAAGATACTAGGCTGTGTACCCCTTCATTTTTAAGTGCTTTGGTTTTATTGTATTGCGAACAGTTGCTGGGGTGCATCCACAGTTTTGTTGTACTTGTACAATGACAATAAAGTTCTTCTAATTCTCATTCTAATCAATTCCCCTGAGCGAACAATATAGGGACATAGGGACAGAAAGGAGCCAGTATAGGGACAAGAAAGGAGCCAGCGTCAGGCATCCAGTGGATAAAGATAACACCACCCCCAAAAATTCCTTTCACAGAGGCAGCCAACCACTCCAGTGATCCCTGGCTAACACATGCCATACGCTTAAAAAAAAATCAAAAGAATTGTGAAAAAAAATAGGATGATCAACTAATCTGGCAGGTACCTTTGGTATACCAGGAATAGTGGTACCCCATGAATGTAAATTGTGGGCCTGAGGTATGGAGAGTCCACATTATACTGCATTCTGCAGATGGGGAGAAATACCTTTAGGTTCACAATTTACCATATTGCATATACATGTGAGTATATTTTATGTTGTATTTTTGTTATTAAATAAAACCTAGAATTCAGAATTCTAATCTGAAACTTTGCAGTGCAGAAAAGTTTGGTTTGAATGCAATCTTAATGAAATTTCTTCTTGGGCTTTTTCTGTTATTTTGATACTATTGATAGTGTTCATCAGTTTAAGTGCTATTTATGTTTGTTTCCAATATCGTCTATGTAAACTGATATTTGTTTTATATGAATGTTTGTCTGCTGATCAAGAAAGAGAACTTGCATTAGCTACATTGATCAATCTACAATGCTACTTATTATATAGTAGGAAATTAATACTTCATGTAAATACTCCCTAGTGCACTTGTTCAGAAATAGAGCACTTAATGCAGGAACCACAGGAGTTCTACACCAAAAGAGTACTTGCAGAGAGCAAAGATAACAAGAAAGAGAGAAAAATAAACCACAAGGAGATTGCATCCTTTGATCAAGTTAATTTATATATCAAAATAGTTTTTTCTACAAAATATCTTCGAGAGTAAAAGTGCAATCTTTTTAAATAGATAACAATTACACACACACATGTGTATACACACACATACACATAAAAATATATCTCATGGTTTAGTAGAAATTGTTGAAACCACATCTTTCAAGAAATGATTCTATTTAAAATTACATATTGTTCTATTTCATTCAATACAGATTTTCTAATTCAAGTCTCTCTTCCTATAGGTAACATTTTATGGTACAGAAAATAATATATTTATCTATATATCCATAATTAGTGGTATATTTTCAGTTATTAAATCACATATTATGATATATAATTTTACAAAATGAAAGTAATTTAATATGATAAAGAAGGACATTTGTTTTATCAGTGTGCTTTATCAGATAATTTGTGGAATAAACACAACTAGCATCAATCTAGGAATATTCACTGAAACATTCATGTATTCTTGTATGTTGACTATATCGTATATCAATTTATTTTATTGATATAATAGATTGTCATTTTATAAGAAAATTGTTCTTTTTTATAAATTATAAAAAGTATATAAATTATATAATTGGAATAATATCCCTCTTCCCATCTTCTTTACATTTAACTTGGAGATGTCTATGTAAATGAAAACAATTATTTCATTACATTGAGAGTTTCCAGATTATTGTTAATGGATCTAATCCTAGATTGATGCTAGTTGTTTATATGAAATTTAAATAGAAAATTTTCTCTTTTCATTCTTGATCTTTTGTTTGGGGTCATAATTATAACTCCTTCTCTGAGACATTTTCACTGAAATAATATTAAAATATTTTAAATGCTATCAATAAAATAATAATAATAATAATATAATGTTCTTATATATATATTTGTTCCTAGAGGCAGGAATTTTAATTATATATTCTTCATAAATCTGCATGCAATAATCCTATCCTTCAGAATTAGGGTATTTTATTTTTCTATTTCTTTTCATATTATTATTTTTCTTCTCATAGAGCAACCGCTAATAATTGATGTGTATTTCCATATTCACTATTTACAGTGATTTTAGAATGATTAAAACCTTCCAAAGTGCAATGTTCGTAATACTTTTCATCACTGAGAATATGTTAATCTTAATATTGTAATGGTTTTGTAAATACTGTACTTTAAATTAGGAGAGAAACTTATTTTAAAACTATGCTATGATTTTTTTTTCATGATAAAATACAAGATGCACTCTTTTCAATATCATTCCATGAATTTTAAATTAATTTAGTTGGGGATTGCTAAAAAGGTAGGTGTTAAATTTTCATTTCTAAGATTTTTTTTTCTCCTGAATACACCCTCAACCAAAGAATACACTGTAACCAAATAATATATTCATTTACCTAACAGGAATCTGACTCTGCATTTAAAATGATTCTTCAAAACAGAAGATAATATACCCCCCTCCTCCCTCTCAAAAAACCCTCATTTCAATAACCAAAATTTACCTTAGTAGCTAATGTTTCCATCTCACTGAAACCAATCCTGGAGTTATTTTGTTTCTTCAAATAAATTTTCAGTGTGACCAATTGTAATATAATGTGTGGATGACCTTGGGAAATGAAGGGAGGAGATGTTGCCTAGGAAACAATTGGACAAGAGAAGGAGCCCCAATGGATTAACGGTCAGAGGAAGAAACATAGAACCTACCCTAGGTGTCCAGGAGGTTAAAACTGGTGGCAGGAAGCTTGTCCTTCCAGATGTGCTAGATTTTATAGTATTAGTTTATCTAGTTGTATTTCCTGTCTGGTTTACTTGGAGGACTCACATCAGCCTTATTGTTTCCTAGAAATCATAGAATTGGCCAAGAGGAGTCAAGTTGAACTTCACTTTAATAAAAATGAAAGAGACTTCTCTTTATTAAAATAAAATTAAATCATTATAAAATCATTTGCTCACACACAGAAAAACTGGAAATATGATTTCCTCAATCAGAAGCTTATACATGCTTTTGTAGTAAGTATCATTGAAGTTGATTGTTCTTGCATCCAGGTAAATATTTGTAGCCCTCTGCTAGGTTATGTTAGTATCGTCTATGTTTATTCCAGCTTTTCAGTACTACTTGATATAGAAACATTAAAATTCTAAGTCTGGTATAATAGAATTTGGGAAATGTTTATGGATTCAGTAAAATGTATCTATTTCAAACATTAACACTTTTGGCAAATATAGTTAAACAAATATTATTTTTAAATAGGAAAAATTCAGTGGAATCTTAAAATTCTAAAGGATATTCAAAGGAGTCTCAGTATGATGTAGTAGTTATGGGGCTGGCCTAGAAACAAGGAGATTGAGTTCTAGTTCTGCCTTAGATATGAAAACCATCTGAGTGATTAAGGCACAGTCATTGTTTTTTAACTAAATTTACAGGATTGATGGGAAAATAAAGGGAGGAAAGGAATTAAATATGTTCACCATCCTGAATTACTTATAAAGTCATAAAGGTGGGATTAAAATACATAAAAAGCATCAAGAATCTTAAAAATAAACAGCATAATTTTTAGGATGAAATGCAATATTTTCTAGAAAGATGTGAACAATATACCATACCATACTTATAAAAAAGTTCATAGGGTCTTGAGTAAGGTCCCAGCCTATAAGGAAATTTTCTTTTGTATTCTTAAAAAGCTCAAAGGGAATAACACACACAAAAAATGACAAAGTAAATATTGTCCCAGGAAATAGTGGGTTTATAGAATCCTATGGATTAGTGTATATATACTGTATATATAAAATAGCATAGAATACGTAATAAACATATAACACTGTAGATTTCAGATTGGAACTTAAAGTTTAGATCACTGTGTTTCAGTATTTGAAATTGTAGTTTAAATGCTTTTGGACAAGTTTCTTCCGTCTCTTAGCCTAACTGACATTGTTTTTAACCTAAAATAGTCCTTTATATACCTTAGAGTCAGGGCTTATAACCAAAGGTAGTATTCAGCAGGTTCTGACCAGTTCTGGAGAACCGGTAGCTGAAATTTTGAACAGTTAGGAAAACCGGCAAATACCACCTCTGACTGGAGATTTTATAGTATCCTTCCCATGCCACATCCACCAAGCCATGCCCACAGAACTGGTAGTAAAAAAATTGAATCCCACCACTGCTTATTACAAATAAGTAAGCATATCACAAGAAACATTTGGTTCTGCAGATTGATTTATTTCATGGAGGCATATCACACTACATAGAAGATCAGAAGTTTCTCACAGAGTAGGTCAAGGCAGGCCAATCTGCATGTGTTGTACATGAAGAGAAGCCATCCTGCTGAACAAAGCAAACTACTCAGTGTAACCTTAAATAGTTCTAGGTACTTTATTTCATTTCAGAGAAAGAGAGAGATAGTACACACACACACACACACACATATGTAACTATTAACTATAAACTATCCATCTCCCATAGAGAGGGGCTCTGCGTGGTGCACAATTTCATCAATAACATTAATATCAACATCAGAATTAATTTAAGATAAAAAGTTTTTAAATTAAAAAAATAACATTTCAAAAATTCCAAAATGGGTTGTTAGCAGTTGTTACTACAAGCAAAGAAGTGTTCCTAAAGGACCAGACAGCCCCACATTTAGATGGACTTCTCTGTTCCTCATGCAAGGCTACATAGCCAGATTTTGACCCCTTTGAGCAAGGCCAAGAGATTGGGGGGTTTCCTCCCATCTGAGGGCAAAGTGCTCCACAGTGCAGGGGCACTAGCAGAGAAGGCCATTCTCTTTGACGTCAGCAGTCAAAATTCTTTGGCCAATGGGATCTGCAGCATACCTGCCCTACCTGAATGAATGGGATGGGCTGATGTGGTAGGGCAAAGCCAGTTCTGTAGATAACCTGGCCCTATAAATGTTGACTAACTTCTTGAATTGGACCTGGAAGCAAAGTGGCACCCAGAGCATTTTGCAGAGCAAAGGTGTTACATGTGCCCTTCTTTGGGTACCTAGTATGGCTCACATTTCAATAGTTCAATTGGAAGATGACCAGGGCACAAGTGACCAAATAGGCCTCCCTGTCTAGGAAGAGGTTAACTGGTACACAACATAGCATGGGGTAATATTTATCTAAATAAATCCACATTAATTCACTCCTCCCCCCAAGAAAATTCAAAAAGAAGAAAAATGCCCATTCATCTTTTTGCATAAAGTTCTCATATCCT
Organism: Laticauda laticaudata; assembly: GCA_004320025.1. NCBI lineage: Eukaryota > Metazoa > Chordata > Lepidosauria > Squamata > Elapidae > Laticauda > Laticauda laticaudata. Next base: position 7,483 of record BHFT01032345.1, read on the forward strand.
AGCCATTGTGCATCAAACTATGATCTTTTCATGAATTGGTTATTTTGTTCAAATTAGTTAAACTGACAGGCTATGGTTTGATTAGTTCCTGCACATACCTAATGTTTTCAAAGCAAGACAACAAAATGTATTTTATTTGTTTCTGAAGGTACGACAGAGCGGGTATGTTTGATCCAGGGAACAGTGGAAGCACTAAATGCTGTGCATGGCTTCATTGCTGAAAAGATACGAGAAATGCCTCAAAATGTGGCCAAGACAGAACCAGTTAGTATTCTGCAGCCTCAGACAACCGTCAATCCGGACCGCATCAAACAAGTGAGTTGGGGTTTTTTTTTGAGAGAGAGAGAAGAATAAGCAGGTGTTGGATATCTCAAAAAAGCCTAAGCAATTTACAAGTAAAGCAACCATAGTAAATATACTTTGCAACTTTTCAGCATTTCTGATTTTGAAACTCTTATTTCATTCTTTCCATTCTGACATTCATCTCCTGAGTTCAACATCAACTGGAAATCCTACAGAATTACTACTATGTAAGAAGAATAAGTGCACTCACATTTATGCTGAGAGAGAGAGGGAGGGAGGGAGAGAGAGAGAAAGAGCACAGATCAGTAATTTTAGAATTTGTGCTGCAGTTAATCTCATAAATTTGGAAAGGCAAAGTTGAATTTCCACCATTTAGCCTAGGAAAAAGCTCTTGTTTTTTTTTCTTTTTTGCCCAAATGGAGTGAAATTATAAGAAAACTTATCTCTTACATAGTTCACCAAATTTCACAGAAACCATTGCAAAGGTTTTTCAATTTATTTTTCTAAGTGCGTATAACTTTTTTTGTTTCAGGGATGTGAAGAAAATTGCTGTGATAATGGCTATATGGAGTAAAACATAAAATAAAACAGGCTGAGTTTTGTGCTCCATGAAAGGAGGTGGCAAAGGAATAACCATACCCTTTCTTGAATATGGTGGAGATGATTGTTAGGTGTTGAAGCAAAACTAGACTTTTCTGAAAAAATTAAAAAAATATTAATCCTGTTGATTAATTTAGCCAGTTCTTAAAACTTTGCCAGGCATCTCAGGAGAAGCACAGATTTGATGGAGCAAATTATAAAAGCATTTGTCTGGCAAGGTCTGGCTACTGTCTTAAGTTGCTGTTAGTGAGATAACTAACGATGCTATGATCACAAGGATGAGGACAGATTTATCACTTAATCCAGTACTTACCTTACCACCATTCCCACTGTGAAGTGTGGTATAAGTGACAACAATCTTCATGACTGACACTTAGAAAGGTCTAGAAAGCCACATAGAGAAATACAAGCATATGCATATACACATAAATATAGATGGTTAATGCTTATCTGTCCCAACTATATTCTAGTATTGCGATCAAATTAAAGTAAGTTTTATAACAAGTTTATGTATATAAGGAAGATAATAAGCTACTTATTATGAAATATAATTATGAATTATTTGCTTAAAAATCATTAGAACTGTTAGGAGGGCAAGAGACATATACAGACCTTCCCCTCCAAGCAACTTATTAATTATTCCCAGAGTAGTTTTTCATAAACCTTTCCAAACTACATTCCCACATACGTAGATCTTTTTTCACATTTTTAAAAGTTTAAAGTTAAGGGTTAAAAGAGTAAACTAGCTATTTTACAACTCTGGAATATTTAAGGGGCAATTATAATAAAATTCCCACCCCCTGATTTTGGAGGTATTAGGCAATTAAAGAGGAGGCAAGACACTCTTAATGTAGAACAAGTGATTAACCTGCAGTTTATATTGGTTATATTAACATTATGATATCAGCAGCAATATTTCTTACAGTTCAAAAGAACACTTGCAGCAGTCTAGGTAACAAATGGAATTACTTGAAATATTAACTTTACAGATTAATTAAGGTCACTCAAATTTGAATTTATCTTCTCAACTGAACATTACAAAAAAGATTTAAATGTAAGCTTAAAGTAAAACATTTTTGAAGCACTGTTTTTGCTTCTGGTATTTTTCAAAATTTGATTAGATGTAATCATTTTAAATATATATGCTACCTTTTGTGTTTTGCTATTTGTAACAATTACATACCAGATGTAAAGCTAAAAAAAATGTTTTTTGTTCTTTCAACATTTTCCAGGTGTAGCTATTTTTAAATCAGTTTATAAGTTAGCTATCTGTAAAACTGTTTTATTGTTTTGTTTAAGAATAATTAAGGGTTAAGCAGTGGTGGGATTTTACCAGTTCGCATCAGTTCTAATGAACTGGTAGTTCTGGGAACAGTTGGTCCCACCCACCTGTCCTGCCCTTTCCTATCCTAGAGTTCCTGTTTTTAGCTCAGTTGATTCGCGTGGCCCAGCGTATTGCCACGCATCAGCTGTTTTACTCACCAGCGCTGACATAGAAGGTAAGTTTTTAAGGTTAAAATGAGTAGTTTTTAATGCTGTGCGCGCTCACCAAACCAGTAATTAAGCCAGTTGCATCCCACCACTGGGATAAAGTATCATTCTACTTTAAAAACTTATATACTTAATCCGACAATTTTCATGAGTACTATTCCTTTCTGATTTTTTTTATGAAATATTTTGAATCCTATTCTGTAGTGTGTTCAAAATCTGCATTACTGGAGTCAACAATTTGAGCCTTTCATTTTATATACATATATATAGTCTACTATTTTCTTATCTCCATTAAAAATCCATTACATTTGAAATTGATGAACTCATTTTTCCAAAATTATGATATTCAACTGAACTCATGTCATAGAATATATTACCCATATCATATCATTTTCTACTGTTGGAGATAATGCAGATGCATAAGGAAAAATAAAACCTCTCTTCAGTTTATTCTTAGTTCTATACTGTTGTAAAGATGTTTTGGGGGATTATTGCAAGAGCAAGCTGTGTCAAACTATATTTTTCCTCCTCATGCCTCCTGGCAATTTCAGCCACTTTTATAAATTTAACTTTTACTTGTCAGGAAACAGAACTGAATGATGACATGATTTTAAAAATAGGCTTGTCCTACATGTTCTACAAAATTATATCTATTGCAATTAAAGTGGATTTTAGATTAGAAAGACTTGAGTACTTGGGAAAAAAATATATATACATGTTGTTGAGAAAGCTGAATAAGGAGTGATTTTTTTCATGATACTGGAAGTAGAACAATGTCATCTTATGATAATGATAATTCTAGTTGTGGGAAAGCATACGGTTATCATAAATACATAAATTTTAATGTATTTGATTGTTAAGGTATATGCAGGACTTATTATTATAAGTCACAATGAGTCAGTTTAGACTTATTTTTTTAAAGTTTGATAAATTCATGAAAGATAGATGTTAAATGGCTCCCAAACATGAAAGCTGTATGCTATGTCCAACATCCCATACAGTACCCATCTTAATACTATTTACAAGAAAATATCAGCATAGGAAGGAAGATTCCATATCTTCCTTCCATTTGTTGGCTTCTAAAGAAATATTATTATTGCCAAAATGTAAACCATTACCCAAGAGATGAGCTCAACGTGGCAGACATTTATATTAATTATCTATAAAGTCATAATCTTAAACATTTCAGCTAGTACATACTTGCAGTTTTCTTTTTAAGAACAGAGAAAAAATAGGTCTTTATTAAATCATAACTACTTAATAAAAATAAGAGGTTTATATAATAGTACCTTATATTATTAGATTACAAATGCTCTTAAATAAGAAAAATTGGCATTACTTAACTAAAAAATTAACCTTTTGCCTCATATTCTATACATATACTGAAAGGTAAATTAGAATTTCATCATACTTTACCATTTTAAATAATGAAATCTATTTGATTCAGATAACTGATCAATTATTTCTGTTTACATTCCTTCCCAAAGAATACTTAATAATAGGAAGGAAGTCATCTATAGATTGGTTACAGTTTATCTCAGATTAAAAAATATATCTTTGTCATAATAAATATTGTGAATTTTCTGGTAATTAAAATATTTTATAACAATTTTAAAAAGTTTTTTTCTTAAATGTTCAAATGGCTTTAATATGTGGAAGACTCAAAAATATTTATAAAGTACAGAGCTCAATTCAAAAACAAAAACAAAAACATTGTATTGTAACATTCCATAAGTATATAGAGGGAAACCTGGTTATAAATATATAGAGACTTTTTTTTTTCAGTATCTATCAAAAATTAAAACATAGAGAATCAAAACATACCTTTGCTAAAAGGTAGCTAAAACGGATTCAATGAATATACTGCCACTGCCAAAACAGATACCCTTAAAAGTGAATTAATTTTATAGTTACTTTTCAATTCCATTGCTAAAAGATCTAGCAATGCAAGCATTTTCGAAATGCAATTTTTTTCCCCTCTATATAAAGTAGTTTTTTAAATCATTTCTAGTTTTCTTTAGACTAATGTACAAAGTATTTATAAAAAGCAATAAGCATTTATTATTAAACATAATTTCTGTGAGTGAAAGTATATGCATATTATTATATTCAATTCTACATAGAAATGATAGCTTTTTACTTAGGATAATTTGCAAAAAGCACTACTAATAAACACCACAAAGAAGTCTCTTTATTATTCAGTATCTTTTCATCATTTTTGTCAGCATAACTTGCAAACTGAAAAAGCACCATTTGTTAGAGCAAAAGTCTGACAGAATTTGTATGCCTTTACTTGGATAGGCAGATTCAGGGTATAAGCAGCTCCTAATAGAGCTGTTGATTGGTCTACCTCAATTGCCTATGAGTTCCACTGCTCCTTTGCTGCTTGTTTATCCTTGACTTAATTTTCTTGCTATTTTCCTGTTAGACGATTTTTTCTAATAGACTAAATATTCCTAATAGACTAAAGCCAGTGATGAATTATTTTTTCTATCTATCTATCTATCTATCTATCTATCTATCTATCTATCTATCTATCTATCTATCATCTGGTCAAAATTTAATTATTTATTTAAAAACTGACCCTCCCCCTTCTCCACATTTTCTTTATATGCAATATAGTGTGATTTTGTTGTTTACTTTTTAATTTAGTTTTTTTAGGGGGGTTGTTTTTGTTTTTTCTTAACCATTATTTTTAAAACGACAACTGACTTAGTACTAAATTGTACTAAGCATCAAATGGCAAGAAAATGCTTCAACAATCACTTTTCAATAGTCTTATTTGTTTTGAAACTGTTGAAGAAGAAATGTTTCATTTTCTTCCTTAAGCCACTCACAGGACTTTTTTTTTTTACATTTTCGATTTACAAAATACCTGAATTACAATGCTGTCCTGTGCAGGAGCACCATTAGATTTGAGGGCTCTCTGAAAAGGTGTCTTTCAACAATCCCAGTTCTTTTACCCTGATTTCCCTCACTCTCTCCCTGTAAATTTATGTTCTACTGCCAGTGCTCTACTTTTCTACCTGGCAATAGAACTCAAGGCAATACATACTTATTGACAATATAAATTCTGAGCCAATATTCAGCACACCAAAATTCAGAGATTGAAGACTTAACTGTATAGTGACTCGTTGGAAGAAATATACATTTTGGAGAACAGGTTTGCTGGAGCCCACACTGTTCTAGACTTTCTTCCAACATTTCCACTCAGATACCTATCTTAGCATATAACTCTTTTGTTCCTATCTGTGAAAAAACTATAGTCTAGAAATTATTGATTCTACTTACAGTTTGTACTTTTGTCTGGTGAGTGCTTTGCCCCATCCTGAGAACAGCTGCCTTTCATGAGTTAAATTTATGGTTTTCATTTTCTTTTAGTCAGTTAGACATTTCTTCCTCTCCTCTTTGCTTGTTCCTTATTCTTGCTTGTTTTGTTACTGTTTAATACTAGTCTGTCATACTTACTCTGCTGTCCCTTTTTTATATAAGCATAGCTACCCTTGACTCACTGCCAACATTCTTCCATGTCTCCATTTGTGGTATATTTTACTGTCTTTTGATAATTTGTTGTGTTTCAGCCCAGAAGTCTAAACCAGGCCTTAGGGGATATCCATTATCTAGATTCAAGGTTCTGTTAAGTAATACTGCTATTGATTAATATCTTAGCTTCTTAACCAACACTAGACTAACACTAGATATTTTTAGATGGAATGGATCTATGCATTTCAAAAGGAAAAATTACCAAGCACTAAGAGAAATTTGCTTTGTCAGGCACAATTAAGAAGGAAGTTATGAGAAATAAAAATATCAAATGAATAGATTAAAATTATTTGTGAGGAAGTCTAGCATTAATAAGGAATTTCCATATAAATAATATGCATCCTCTTATTTTTGTTTTTCTGAGGGAGAATATATTTAAAATATCTCCTTTCCAAATAGCTATAAAATGGTTGTGAGGACTGAAGCTGACAAGATTCTGCAAAGTGGCTGATGGAAGAGGTCTGAGTTACAACACTGAGCCAGCATATGTGGATCTGGGTTTCTGTGTCTACAGTAACTGACCATCTGTATAAATATAAAATAAAGGTTCTCGTATTAACAGCTTTTGGGTGTTGGGGGAAGAAGAGGATAAGTTGAAGTATCTAAACAGAGGGCATGGAGCCATGATAACAGGTTATTTTTAAAAAAAAGCTGTTCTGAATATCCAAAAATATCCAAAAGGCATTGCCTATATGCATGGACACATGTGCATGTATTTGTTTGCTTATACTGGTCAGGAAAATAGGTTTTGGTAAATTTATTTTAAGGTAGGCAAGAACCAATTAAGAAATTAGCAGAAGGAAGAAAATGGGATTCTTTTAAAGAGATTTAAAACAAGATAAACTATGATGCACAATGTAGGAAGCATGCAAGCAGATGTCTTCCTCATTCCCACAATAAATCATTACATGCTTGTTAAAACATTTAATTTTAAAAAATCTAATATTTTGATAAAGACCAGTTCTCTAATTCTATTTATTCTAATAATTTAATGGGTAGAATTGCAGCTCATTTATCAAGCTTTTGTTTTAAAGATTATCAAAATTTATAAATCAATAATTCCCCAGCACGGTCCCCTATGTATTGGACTACAACTTCCATAATCCCCTACTACTAGCTTTCTTATATGAAGTTGTTAAAATTATAGTCTAATATTTAAGACCTCAAGCTTTAAGACCAAACTCTATAATTTAGTGGCATGGTTAAATTAAGTTTTAAATTAAATTTTATATATATTTTTTTGCATGTCATTCTCTCGGTTCTAAAAACAAATTACAGACATATAAACAATTCCAACTTAATTTTCAAATCCCAACAGAAGTCATACAATAAATTGTTATACTTTTTACTGTGGGCTAACTAACATGAGTATAGAGAATAAACCCAGCTGCTTTTATTTTTCTTCTGCAGTTTCCTTCTTCAGAAAAAAAGAGTTAAGTTTGAGCAAAGTTCTCTTAATTAAACAACATATATATGCATGTACACATACACAGAGAGAAAGGAAGGGGGAAGAGCTGAATTCTTCCTTAGTAGTTGCTTTATTTCTAGTTAACTATTTACTTCATTAAAAGAGGAAGATATAATCTGATGTAATTTTTGTTCAAATGTTTTTCCTCTAAGCAATTACTTACCACTTAATTGGTCAAGTATCAGAATTAAATTCCTTTCCCCAATTGTATTCACATTTATTCTTTAAAAACTGAAGCAAAAATTGTCAGTTCTAAATATGTCATTCAACAGAGGTTCTAAGAATAAAATGGTATTTAGATGGTAACTATTGCCATAAAACTACGTCTCATCAAAACTGTCAAGGTTGAACCCTTCTGAAGCATATCTATAGTGAGAATGACAAAGCCTACATTGAGTTGCAATATCATTTGAAAATTTCCCATAATCTACTTAGGTAACTTTCTAGTAATCCAGTTTTTCAGTCTTCCCTCTCCTTTTGTGGAAGTAGGCAGGCAGGCAGGCAAACATTTTTATATAAGTGTGTATATATTCATATGTGGACATGTGCGGGCATGTGCACATGTGTGTGTGTGCTTGAAAGTAGTGAAAAAAACTTCCATATATTCTTTTCAACTTATTGCAACTAGTTTTATTGTATATTATTCAGGTCTTTATATATTTTATTTTATTTTTATTATCAATGAATTAGTATCCAAATAATTAGCATTTATGGAGTTATCTCATGGAACAACTACAGAACTAAAATGTGTTAAACTCTTAATCAAAAAAAGCAAAGTTGCCATCGTCTTGCACATTCAAATGGCTGTTTGATGCCTAATATTGCATTTTTCACATTCTTCATTGAGCATTATCCTGGTGTCACCTACAATTATGACTTAATAAAAAAATTGTTTCTTGGAGAAAAAAACTAGTCCTCTTCTTGTTCTGTCTTAACTAGTGTTACTTCAGTTGAATATTCCTATAAGTAACACAATCTGTTGACAAGAAAAAAACATGGGTTTCTTTTTTTTAACCCTAACAGTTTTTTTTTACCTTTTAGAAAAGACTTGTTTTTAGGTAGTGGCAATAAACCATAAATATGGTTTATTAATGGACCACTCTTGAAGAAAAATACTTTCAGGTAAGCTATTTTTATATCTTAATATTTTTTTAATATGTGATTATCAGTGGAATATTTTATGCAGTGGATATATTATCTTAATTCATTTGATCTTAATTCTGCTGCTCTTTATTGGGCCATCCCGAAAGCCACTGCATCAAGAATGGCATAGGTTTTGACTTAGGGTTATAGCTGGAAAGTACATAATGTCTTGGCCTTTGACCAGAACTATCTTTTAATAATGTAAGCAAAATTCTAGTAATACCATTGATGTTTTTGTAGAATTAAAGTAATTAAGCTAAATGTTAACATCTTAATTGTATGCTGCTATAATAGCTTGGGTTTTAAGTAGAATTGATATGTTTCAATGATTAATTAGGTAATATATTATTTCTAATCAATTAAAAGTATTCCCAATTAATCATTTAATGAAATATAAGATTACATGAAAGTAGGTGACCAGTACTTTAAAATCCTTTTTTTTTCTCTTATATAATTATTTAATTTGATATATGATATATAGAAAATATGATGTTACTTCAAAAATATTGTGGTTAGAAATTTCATGATATTAAAATATGTAAAACTGAGCATTTTTTAAGTCAGATTGTTACCCTAATGTTAAGATAATTTCATCCAAGAATAATGATATTTGTATTCTAATTCCATTGTAACTCCTGAAAAAGTTTTATTTATTCTTATAACCAAGGATAATCCAGATGTTTTAATGGTGAAAAATGGATGGCATATTTTGCATTTTTTAATTACAGTTTTGTGGATATTTATACACTCTTCCTTGTTATTTAATGAAAGATATATTAGCAGCTTGGTGTGAAGCATTATTATCATATTTATCTTACATGATTCCAAATGTTTAGTATTCATTTTTGCTGTTTCCTCTTTCAGCAACAGGATATAAACCAACATTTATTTATTTATGACATGCTACTTTTCAGTAAGCAACATCTATATTTTGATATTATGTTTTTAATACAACTTTATCCACCTATGAAATCATTTTGTGCTCAGTTATTGTACCATCATATTCCAGCATATTTAAGGCAATAGTTTGCCATAAGAAAGAGCTGATTAACAGTGGGTATTATATATTAAAATTGTGTAGAATATTCAAAAGACATTATTTGGAAAGCATATTTTTATGATTGAAGAATCTTCCTTGAGATCATTAAAGCAGCCATGTCCCTTTACAGGGATCATGTATTGCTTTGAAAGCTGTCCTTGGCTATTTCTGTATGAGTGTGAATCTGTAGTCACTTTGCTTTATTCGTGTTTTCAGAAGAGGTTGTCTTGAATCTCTTACCTTAAATATTTATTTGGAGTTATTGTAATAACTCCACTTCATACAGTCTACTTTCCTTGTGGTCATCTAGTAATAAAATTAGAAATAAGGAGGTGCAAATGTGTGATTACAGATAAATTAAGAAACATTAACTGACAAGACAGTTAATGGAAGATAGTGGAATCAAATACATAAATGTATTAGAAGCAGCATTGTTTTAGAAAAAAAAAGATGGCCATCAAATCCTTATTTTAAACCTGAAATTACTGGAGAAAATATACTTCAGTATTCTTCTCGTTCAATGCTTTTCTCTTTTCCATATGTCCTTGATTTCCCTATTTTGTTGCAATGTTACATGAAAAGATGCTAATAAAAGGAAAGAAAAGATATAGCTTATTACCTATTCAAACATATATCAACTTAATGGAATGGAACAAATGGTCCTGTGAATTTAGGTTGTATTAATAAGACTATCATTTTATGAAAAACAGGTGCAATTTGAGTATTATAGTATAGATGGTGTTCTATTAAAGACATACTGTACGCTAACTGGGATATAAGAAACCTGTGACCTCCAAATGCTTCTTGACTCCAAGTCCATCAGCCTCACTGAGGGTAGCCAATAATTAGGTATGATAGATAGTATAGCTGAACAAATTCTGACTCCATCTTTAATATATCGTTCTTAATATATTGGATCTCATTTTAAGTTAATGTAAGGAAATATAATTTTAAAATTTTTAAAAAAGCATTTGTACAGTGGAAAGTACGACAGTACTTTCAATCAATGAAACTCGGAGTATATTGAAAAAAATTCGTTAATATCAATATGTGAAATTTAGTTGCAATACAATGTTATTGTTTGCTGGTGAATGAATATTCTGTCCATAACTGTATTTCCTCCAGATGTTGTTATCTTCCTTCTTCCTTCTGGCATCTCTGTTCTGTAAGATATCTTAACATCTCTTATTTGTTATCATTTCCCCCCATTTTGTTGCTCTTCCAACAAATGTTATGAGAGAGAAAGATGGAAATTGACCATTGATGTGGTATACATGCAGTTGCCAAAATTGGGGAGAGGATGACAATAATGGCAATACATGGAAGTAGCACTAAATTTTTATCAGTAGCATTAATATGTCTTTTCTCCTTTATCTGGACATATGTACAGATCTCCTCAGACTTTTTTTCACTCTAAAGCTTTGCTTTCTTAATTCATTATCTGCCATTTTTATTTTCTATGTGGAGAAATAAATTTCCATCAAGTTTTTGAACCATCATTTTTTACCTGTTTCTCTTGGTTATAATCTCTTATAGCATCTGTGCAGAAAAGGACACTAGAATAGGACAGTAGAATCCATATCCATTAGAAGAATCTTTGTTATTTTACTACAAATGTTGTACTGTTTATGTATTTATGGAATTGTGATTATTGTGGAAATTTTATCAGGTCTTCTATGTTTTTGGTAATGTTTACCCTGTTATATATATAAAAAAATAAATAGTTATTTTGTTTGTTTTTGTTCTTCATAATTAACAGTGCTGAAATTTATCAAATTTAAATTTATTTAAATTTATCAAACTAAATTTATCTAAGTTTAGTTATTTTCTTTAGCACTGAGATAGAAATAGTTATTAATTTTTGAAAAATTATCATGTTGAACATTATCAGAGAACTTCATACCTGAGTTATTAAATGAAATAAACCATATAGTGTCTTTGGGAACATATTCCCTAGAGATTTTCAAAAAAATATAAATATCTCTTTAGCACTTCTGTATATAGTATAACTTTTCTTTTAAAGAGAAAGAGCTTTCCAGTTGTTATTCTAGTCCATAGTAATAGATTTCCCATCAGTATTTCCTCTTCCTCAGTCTCTGTTCTGATTTTAAGAAGAAGAAATGTTATAGCGCTGACAGTTGATTGTTTTAATTGTGATCTTAATCTCTAAATCTCTCTTTTTATTGTACCATAAACTGAACTTTTTACAACTTTTTTTTATTGAAACTGGATTTTTTTAAAATGACATGGGTCAAGCTAAGAGCTTCTCTATATGCTACAGAATAACATTTGCATAAACCAAGAAAAACTTTTACATAAAAATAACCAGAGAAACAGATACTTACAGTTTGGGTATGCTGATAAATTTATGTTGTTATTTTTAATATGTTGAAAAGCTTAAAATATACAGAAAATATCTTACATTAAAAACAAAATTAAAAAAAACTTATCTTGAAAGTTGATTTCTGGCTTTCTCATTAGAGTTATGTTAGATTGGTAATGGAGACTTTCCCATATTAGAAAGTGCTATGTGAAATCAATTCTTGTTCATTATATGATTTTAAGTAGTTTAAGATTAAAATTGACAAATTCATTTTAAACACTAATTCTAGTGTTACTGAAATTTGATTTCAATGTATACATATTATATAATGCATTTATTATATAATATATCCAAATTTATATTTTAATTTTGTAAGACAAAAGATGTAGTATTGTGACAAAAATATAATATATCAGAATGCAAGCATTACTTTTCCAAGTATATAGTAACAGAATTGGTGGTACATCTGCTCATTGAACTTGTTGGAATTTTTATTTACTATTCTTTAGTCCTAAGAAACTATTATTGGAGAAATATTCATAGTAGCAGTGTATTTTTTTTTATTTTGTGAGTTTACCATCTTAATTTTAAGCCATTAATTTGTTTTACATGTGTATGCATGCATACTTACATGCATTACTTATTGCTTGATTGGCATTAAATTCCATTAAGTTCCAATGAGGAAGATAAATTTTAGTTTTTCAGGCTTTTTCTATTTAATTTTATATTACATTACATTTGTTTATTTATTTTTTTTGACTGTTTGGTCTAAGGCTTGTTGAGGTTGATTTGCTCCTGAACTGCTTTGTTCCCAGACATTGCCATCATCCCCAACTACCACCAAGTCCTCTCCATCTGATCCCATGACCACCTCCAGAGCTAATCAGGTATAGTATCATTCTACCATCTGCACCATATTTTTCACAAGTGGCTTGCAAACTGGAGAAAAAGATACGGTGGGTTGAGGTTTTATTTATTCATTTGCACCCATAATCATGAATATTTAATGCTGTTGCTCAAATATTATCATTTTAGCCTAATAAATAACTCAAATTCATTTTATCAACATGGCATGTGAATCTTATGAGGTTGCAATTTCATTGCATATATTCATGTTTTATTTCTTCTGAGCAGCAACTTTTTGGGTCATATTAGAGATGTTACATATCTCTGAAGCAGTATAAATAAAATGCAACATGAAACTTCTCGGGCTTTATGTGTTTTTCAAGGAGATTTGGTACTTGGTAATAATATAGAGTTATTTTTGTAGTAGTAAAAACTATGTATACAATGAGGCTGGGAGGATGAAAAAAACCTCACTTTAAAAAAAGCAAATTTCAGGTCTCAAATTTTAAAAGGTTTTTGACACCCTCAAAAAACGTGTTTTGTATTTACTATTAAAGTAAAAGGTGATGTAAAAATTTCAACTGTGAAGTTGTGATATCTTTTATTGTAGGTCTTATAATTAATTATCTTTATTTAAAGTAGATTATATTTGCTTCTTTTGCTAAATAAGAAAGCTGTGATTCCACATTTTCATAATATGGAAGATTGGAAGGTCTATTGTGTTTCTTACAGTAGAAGCTTAAATGAGGAAAGTGAAATTAAATCTGTATTTGCTTTTCTACTTATGCAAATGAAAAAGTAAGATAAGTTCAATAAAACTGCTTTTTAAGAGAGAACTTAAATAAATGTGGGCAATAGAATAGATACTGTTCTATTCCTTGTCCTTTATATCCAACTTGTGATGCATTTCTATGGTTCCCTGGTGTCTAACTCCACATTTAATACTGTTAAACAATCCCTAGGGTTCATTGAGGGTGAATCAACTGAAATTAAATCCAAGCAAGATAGAAGTATTGTTAGTATAAGGTTTTTTGTTTATTTGTTTGTTTTCTGGGAGGAATTCTATTTCCCTGAAATAACATATCTCTGTCCTGGGAATTCTTAATCCTAAACTGTGTCTGGGTTTCTGGATGCCAAGAGTGACAAATTATGTTTAGGTGTCAGCTGGATTCATTCTTCAGCTAGTCTGAGCTGGCAACAGTTATCTATGCCTTGTTACATCAGAACTAGATTTCTGCTGTGCACTCTTTTCTACAGTAGGAGTGGCTGTGTTGCTAAGAAATGGAATATTAGAATTATAACTAATTGAAAAGATATGTACTGGTTGAAAGTCTTTTTTTTTCAGGGCACAAATTAAAGTGTACTTTTAGCTTTTATAATTATAGATTTAAGATCTCTCTGCAAGAAGGATTATGTCTGTTTTTATGAAACTTTCTAGAGGTGAACTCCTGAAGATACTTCTTTAGATTTACAGAAAGTCTTTCCTATATCACTCCTAAACTGTAGAATATCATCTTTAGAAATGAGCTTGGTCTACCTCTCCTTACCTGTAAAGTGGTTTTGAGAACACACTTATTTAACTAAAATATTTTCATTAATATTGTACTATTTATGTCCTTTTATCTATGTTTTAAATTGCACTTCAAAATAATAATTAGGGTTTTTTTTCTTTTGTTGCTACTAGTGCCCCAGTAGTCTTGTTTTTAATTTGAAAGATAGAATATATAGGTAGTCCTCACTTAACTTCCACTCATTCATCAACCATTTGAGCTAACAGTGGTGCTAAGGAGTACTTAGCACTGGTCCTCATAGTTGTAGCCTTTACAATGTCCCCACAGTCATGTAATCATAATTCAGACACTTTGGCAGTTAGTTTGCAGAAATGACATAAAGCAACCCCCATTTCCACCTTTATTGCTGATGTCCAATAAGAAAAGTTAATGAGGAAGCCAGCAGGAGGTTGCAAATGGATTATCAAATGACACTACAACCACATGGGATTCACATAACAGCAACTAGGCCTTTGAACTGCAGTTTTAAAGAAGTGCAGTTCCATGATGTTCTCTTTTATAACTGTGTTGTTTAGTGATGGAGTTCTTGATCCCAATTACCCTTGGTAAGGAACTGCCTGCCAATCTAAACAACTGATTTTGTAATACTTAGCACTTTTAAATTATTATTTATATCAATTTATCTATTGTAGAATTGTGAGTCAAGACATAAAGCCATAGAAACTGTGTATGTCTAACAACAATAAAATTTATTAAATCAATAATTAGCAAAATTTACAAAATATTTAAGAATGAAGGCAAATATACGTGTCCCAGAATAATGTTGCAGGATCCAATCTGGGTTGTTCACCAGGACCTTCAAGGAACTTCTTTCTAGCAGAATATGTGCAGAGCAAAGCATAATAACTGTGTTCAGATTACGATTTATAGCTTTTTCCAGAAACACTTAAAATATATGTTTGTGTGGCGTGTTGTGGGTAATTAAAAAATATTTTTTAAATACATAATACATATAATAGTGAAAAAATACTATTTTTTTTTCTTAAGTTTTGCGGGTATCTTACATGTGTGCTGTTTCAGCTTCCTTCGGGTATTATCCACGTCATTGGTAGTTGTGCTTTTAAAGTTGTCTTTAAACATTGCCTAAACTTTAAAAAGACAACTACAACGACGTGGGATAATAACGCGAAGAAGCTGAACAGCATATATCATATATACACATGTAAGTACCTCGCGAAAACTTAAAAAAACAATATATATATATATATATTATATATAGTATTATATAGTAGTATATAGTATATATATATAAGTGTGTGCGTGTGTTGTGTGTGTGTGTGTGTGTGTTGTGTGTGTGTGTGTTGTGCGCTGTTTAGCGTTCTTTGGCGGGTATTTATCCCACGTCATTGTAGTTCTGTTAAAGTTGTAGCAACGTTTCAGCAGAATCTTAAATCTGCCATCATCAGGCTTTTGTTATATTGATGGCAGATGAGATTCCTGTCTGAAACGGTTGGCTACATACTTTAACAGAACTACAATAACGTGGGATAATACCCGAAGGAAAGCTAAAGCAGCACACATGTAAGTATCCGCGAAAGCTTGAAAAAACATTATATATATATATATGTATATTAGTATATATATATAAAGTTTTCGCGGGTACCTATGTGTGTCTGTTCAGCGTTCTTTCGGGTATTTCCCCACGTCATTGTATAAACTTCTCGAATTAATCCCTTGTAAGTGATTTGCCCCATGGAAAAGAAAAGACCTAAACAATTTCCTAACACACGCTAAACAGCACAACACCCCAAAATCAAGTTCACCATGGAAACGGAAATAAACAAACAACTACCATTCCTAGATGATACTAATCTATCTAAGAACGACATGGCACACTGGACACACCAAATACCAAAAGAAACCCACGCAACTGCTCCGTCTCAATGCCCAATCCACCAGCACCCGCAGCACAGATAAATCCGTGCTAAAACATAATTACAGAACCAACGCCTGCAGACAGAGACACATATAGAAGACTGAAACTATAGCACGCCCTGACTAAAGTATTGGACAGCCAACGGCTTCCACACAAACAAAAATCACCAAGCTTTGATCCACAAAAACACACCAAGCACACCCAACAGACGACCTCAGAAAGATCAACAGACTTATGGAACAGCTGGTCCTGCCCTACATAAGACATACTACACGATAAATCAGTAAGATACTACACAGGCATCACATAAGAGTGGCCTTCCAAACAGACAAAAAAATAGGCAAGCCATCCTTAAGAAACCCAAAGACAAAATTGACCTGAAACAACCAGGCAATTCGAAGTTACCCTGTGCATCATACCGCGGCCACATACACTGGACAGACCAATAGAAAGAATGAAGTACCGCCTGGATGAACAAAAAATGCAGTAAAAAAGCTGGAAACTACACCTCCTCAGCTAGTCCAACACATGAAAAACCAAAGGCACACATCAACTTCAATCGGCAACCGCAAAACCCTAGGCCACTATGAAAACCCCAGCCACAGAAATCATCAGAGAACCCATAGAGATTGAAAAAAACAAAAAGACCTGAAGAGCATGAAAGAGAACATATTTCACGCCAGAATGTCAATCATTTGGAAGCCTGCACTCTCAAATAGAAATAATTCCACACCGACAAGCAGTGGCAAACAGCCTGGGCAGCAAACAGATCTCCTTGAAATACTCTCAGCTCTAAACACTCCCCTCAACAGGCACCCAGATGAAATCTAGCTTCCTAATAGATTAACAGCCATCCTTTCATGGAAGCCAAGCTGCAGCTGAAAGCCTCGCAACACAGGAACACAGTGTTGGCCAGCCATCAAAGCCACAAAAACAGACAGATAGAAACCAAGAAACACCAATCAATACAAACGTGCAAGTCAATAAACACAGACCCAGAATCCCAACCAATGCAGGATACGGTAGCCTCCAAATTTAAAGCAACCGGCTCTCAGACGCCGACCCTACATACAAACTCCATAACAGAAGCCTGATGATGGCAGATGAGATTCTGTGAAACGTTGCTACAATATCTTTAAAAGCACTACAATGATCGTGGGATTAATTACCCGAAGGGAAGCTGAACAGCGCACACAACGCACACACACACACACAACACACACACACACACACACACATATATATTAGCTCACATTACTCTGCGAAGCAACAGAGCCAAAGAAACAAGTCCTGACAGATGATGAATGAGGACTTTCTATCGAAACGTTGGCCCTAGATATTTCCAATTTTTCGTGGGAGAAAACCCGAATAACCAAAGTGTTAGGACCAATTGTGTGTTCATGGAAGAATTCGAATCCAGAGACCTGGACTAATGCACCACAAACAAACTAATGGCAAGATACATCGATGACACATTTGTGATTTGGCCCGATGGAAAAAGAAAACCTAAAACAAATTTCCTAACCACTACTAAGACAGCAACACACCCCAAGAATCAAGTTCACCATGGAAACGGAAATTAACAACAACTATCATTCCTAGATGTTATTAATTCTAGCAAAGGAACAGATGGCACACTGGGAACACACCGTAATACCAGAAGAAACACAACACAACGCTACCGCATCAACGCCCAATCCCACGCCCACCACCCAGCACAGATAAACTCCGTGGTCAAAACACTAATCACCAGAATCCAAAACGCGCTGGCATAACAAGACCACAATATAAAGACTGACATAATGCACGCCTGACTAAAGTACTGATAGCCAACGAGCTTCCACAAAAACAAAATAACTAGCTCATCCACAAAAACACACTAAGACACAAATAGAGACCTAGAACTTCATAGACCTATGGAGCAGCTGTCGCTGCCCTAACATAAAAAGGTTTGGCTACAGACAAAATCAAGTACAGATACTACACAGGCATCACATTAAGACTGCCTTCAAAAACAGGACAAAAAAATAGCAAGCCATCCTGAGGAACCCCAAAGACAAATATGACCTGGAAAATAGAGCATATACCGAAGTTCCCTGTGATCATTCCCGGCCACATAACATTGGAACAGACACATAGAAGAATATGCCCTGCCCTGGATGACACAACAAAATGCCAGTACAAAAAGCTGAACACACCTCCTCACAATAATTATGGTTCGCATAGTCACACTGATAAGCCACAAGGTCCATAACATCAAACTTCATGGCAACCAAAAACCCAGCCACATAATAGAAAACCCCAGCCCCACAAGAATCATCCGAAAGAACCATAGAGATTGAAAAAAGACCTGAAAGCAGAATAGAAGAGATGATTCCACCCAGAAAGGAACTTTTGTCAATCATTTGGAGAGCCTGCACTCTCAACATAGAAAGATACTCCACACCACAAAAAGCAAACACCTGAGCACAAAACAGACTCCCTCTGATGCCTCCAACTCAAACACCCCCCACACCAGGCAGCCCAGGTGAAAACCTTAGCTTCCTCATAGATAGCCGCCGTCCTTTTCACACGAAGCCAAGCTGCAACTGAAAGCCTCCCACACAGGAACACAGTGTTGCCAAGCCCAATCAAAGCCACAATACAGAAGTAAGAAACCAGAAAGACACACAGATCCAATCCAACTCAAGTCAGTGAACACAAGTCCAAGATCTCCTGCCAATCAGATAGACCGAGCCTCGAAGTTTGAAACAGAAGCTTGTGAAGACCACATCTATACAGAAGCCCTGATGATGGCAGATGAGTTCTGCTGAAACGTTGCTTACAACTTTAACTAGCAGGCTAAATGCTGTTGGGAATAGATCACCGAGGGAAAAGCTGAAGAGCACACAGCACCCACACACGACAGAGTTAACACACACACACACACACAACCTATATATATGTGTGTGTGTGGGTATGTGTTTTAAAGTTTTTTTAACACAAGCACTCTACAAATGACGTGGGATAATACCCCCGAAAGGGGAGCCTGAACACCTGCCAGTTCAATATTATATATATGCTGTTCAGCTTCCTTCGGTATTATTCCACGTCATTGTCGTGCTTTTAAGCTTTTGAATAGACTCGTGGGATAATACACCAGGAAGCAGATGAACAGGCCCCACAACATGTAAGTGTACCTGCAACCGCGAAAACTTAAAAAAAAACGCATATACTATATTATATATATATATAGTATATATTATGTATATATATATATATATATATATATAAATATATATACCGAGAAGGAGGTGAGTAAGTAGTTGTAGGAGGGTGATGTCGTAGGATAGTGTGAGAGTGAGTGAGTGAGGAACATAAATAAATAAGCAAGAACAAATTATAGATAGTAGCGCGTATTGTTTTCTTTGTGGAAGTGTATATAGATACTTGTTGTTGTGTGCTGATTATTATATTGACACGTATGAGTGAGCCCTGCTGCCTTTCTCTCTCTCTTATACAGCTTGAGGCTTTTTAGAAGTTAATGTTTTTAAGAGAGTGTGAGCTAACAGAGTAATACAGTGTAGATCGTACAAAACGAATTTTCTGAGCTTTCACCTTTGTTAAAGCCTTAGCTAAAGATTGATTATATCTTAATCCATCTTTATGCACTATCGGCATTAGTTGGGACGCTCTCGATTATTTTGTAGTGGATTTCTTGTTAATAAATCAGGAGGCTCTTCTGCTTCATTCACATCAGCGAGTCGAGTGGAGTTAGATAGAGATGATGCCATAGTTCTGCTCATTGAAAGCCAATTGCGGTGAGAGTGAGTGAGTGAGAGTGATCCGCGCTTGAGACTTGGGATAGTGAGTTCTAGATTGCCACATTGTCTAGTGCACGGTGACTCTTGGACCAATGACTACTGTGTCATTTGTGTGCCTAAGGGATAGTAGCGACAGTGACAACTGCATGTATCTAGATATAGACATTATATTTTCTCCGAAAAAGAATCATATGTCATTGAAGGTATCCTCTCCTGTCCCATCTTCGAGAGAGGAGCACTCCTTACTTCTACATCTTGAAATTTTCTCAGATAATTAGAGTGAGGAGTGAGTATAGTCAATCTATTATGTGTAGGTATGTCATGTCTAACTATAATAACTATTGAGAGAGATATATAGTGCACCGTGCGCCGGATGACATCTCTGGTGAGAAACAGATTGTCTTAGTGGAATTAAGGAGACCAGAATACAAAATCAAAGGAGTATTACTAAAACATATCAAGTGCATAAGTAGAAAGAGGTATGGTGGGTGAAAGATCTAGGTTTTTTTTTAAATTTCATCAGAAAAGTGGTATTTCTATATCATAAAGTGGAAAAAAAATATGTGTTTAGTTATACACTTCAAATGATTTTGAATTTTTCTAATTGTACATGGTATAGCTTTTCTGAAATCAGTAGAGTATTCTAGTTGTATATTAAAAGTTCTGAAACATAATGCCACTGCTGAACATTTCTAGGCCTCAGATAATCTTGATTTAATGTTCTAGAATATTAAAATATGTCTCAGTTCCACAATAAGGAATGTAGTAGACATATTTAAAACACCAGCAGTGGGAAAATCATGACATTAGAGGTGATTGAGTACATACTGCAGCTTAATTCTATATCAGAGAAAGAACATTTAGAATAAAACATTAAGATACACATTTTACTTAAATCTAGACATAATACAATTCTGAGGTTATAACTTCATCTCAAAAGAGGCAAAAATTTATCCAAATGCTTCTCTGATTTAGATTAATATCTGAGGCAAAGAAAACTCAGCTTGTCAGTCCTTTCCTTCCCCAGAACACTCTTTATTTTAAAAAAGATTGTCTGCAGTAATGATTGTTTGTTTCTTTGAAGAAAGATGGGATGAGGTTTTTTTCTCTTTAAATTGATTAAGCTTTTACAGTGGTTTAGGAAATCAGGCTATATTTAGAGCATCCATTACATTTTCTAAATGCTAAGGATATTATTTTAGCTGAAACTGGAAGGTTCATTTTAAAGGAGATTATTTGTAGCTCAGGGTTGAAGTGAGAGATCTTTGGTACTCTCTGGTGAACTCTCTCTTGGTTGTTTTCTTGCAGATGTTTCATTACCCAAACTAGATAAAACCATCAATGCTAGTGATGATAATCACTAGCACTTATGATGTTACCTAGTTTGGATAATGAAATGTCTATAAGAAAACAAGCTCAAAAAGCACTAAAGAGCCCTCTGGGTTCATTACTACTACTACTACTACTACTACTACTACTACTACTACTACTACTACTACTTTCTGCAAGATGATGAAGAAGCTGCTATTGTGATTAATTTTAATAAGGTACTGGGGAAAGCATTCTAACAAGTCTTCCAACAATGTATCAATTGCCACTGTAACTGAGACTATCTATCTTGCTGCTTGCCACCCTCTTCCTTTTCGAAAGTAATAGTATCAAGCACAAGCATACATTTTTTTCCATAAAATCATATAAGTTTTTTAAAAAATATGAGAAACACAGTGATGCATGCCTTCACTTGGGAACTATCCCATCCCTCAAGGATGCTTCTATATCATCTCTCAGATCCATCCCAATCTTCATAGTTTTCATATTGTAGAATGGGAAAGGCAGATGACATCCTTCAATTATTTTGTTCCATTCATCAAATTGTGCAATTTTAAATACATCATTTGCAATATAACTAAATAATGGAATAATTCCATATATCTTTAATTGTGTCATAGCAAAGGCAAATAGGTAGCTATCTATATGAGAGATTTAAATGTGATTCAACTTTGTCAGAGCAACCTTTTACTTATGGAAAGGGTAGTATCTTATTTTAAAATTTAAAATATTTATTTCTTCCTGTACCTAATATCTAGTTGTATCGTAAATCTACCTCAAAGCATGAAAAATACAACATAGTAAATGTGCTACAAAAATTCTACTATATCAGTGACATTTTAAAAAGTGCATTATGGATAGCAGACAAGACTTTCTAAAAGTAATTCCACAAACTCTGTTTCACTATTAAGAGGGTATATCATTTTCTAGCCATCTAGAAGTTCTTTGCAGGGTATTTTTTTCCACATAAATTAGCAGAAAGAGATTGTCCGCGAAAATTGGATAAACATAAAAGCTTTTTCAACTTATTTCAACATCCATTCATTCTAACAATGTTGATAAAGATAGTATAAAAAGTATCATTTTAAATAAACATGAATGCAAATTTTGCATGTGGAAAAAATAACAATACCCTTACATTTATCACTATCTGAAATATCTAAAATAAGCATTAGAATCAGAAAAAGTACAAATGATTAGAACATCTTTAGAGAGGATCTGAAAGAATCTTTCTTATTTAAATCTCAGACATTTAATTATTCCACTGTCCAGAAGATCATCTACAAGTGGAAAAGTTTTCAAATTACTGCCAACTAGTCCTGGTCAGGACGACACAACAAGTTCAGTCAATGAACAGAGTGTAAGATATTGAAAGAACCCAGAATATCATAATATGACTTAAAGGCAGCTCTCACCACTGTGAAAGTGCAGGAATCTACCATTAGAAAGAAATTTCACAAGCTAAATCTATGTGGTAAGTGCTAAAAAGAAACCTTTTACTGTGTAGAAAGAACAGCAGGGCAAAGTGAAGTTTGCTCATGAACACCAAGGCAAAAAGTGGGATTTCTGGAACAAGCTTCTCTGGATATACATGGCAAAGATAAAGTTATTACACCACATTACCAGAAGACATACTTAGG
Source organism: Laticauda laticaudata (assembly GCA_004320025.1). Classification (NCBI taxonomy): domain Eukaryota; kingdom Metazoa; phylum Chordata; class Lepidosauria; order Squamata; family Elapidae; genus Laticauda; species Laticauda laticaudata. The sequence goes on from BHFT01032345.1 coordinate 30,458, forward strand.
AAAAAAACAAAAACAAATACAGCATTTCATCAAGAGAACCTTGTAGAGCATGCTGGTGGAAATGTTATGATTTGGAGCTGCTTTGCTAAACAGTCACCATCATAGAAGCCACTATGTATTCTTCATTGTAACAGAAAATGATGGGGATATGTTAGACCTTTATTAAATTAAAACTTAATAAAAATGGACTTTGTAACATGAAAATACCCCTAAATATTCCAGTAAATCCATCAAGAATGAATAAAAAAGAAATGTAAGGATCTGGAATAGCCAAATCAAGACCCAGATCTAAATTCAGTTGAGATGCTGTGAAATGGTTTGAAATGGATTGCATGAAAGAACCCCCTCAAACATAGGATAACTGAAAAAAATCTGCATGACTGGGAACATTTTTTTCCAAATAAATGTCAAAGAGACTGGTAGACAATTGTAAGAAATACCTATTATGAGTTGTTTCTGCCAAGGGGACAATGCAAGGTATTAAAGCCAAGGGTGTACTTACTTTTTTCCACAGAAGGAAATTGAATTAATTAAATTAAATAAATTTTCTATTGAATTAATGATTGCAAGGTCAATTTTCATAAGGTTTTTTGGTGTAAGTACAGCACCTTTATATACTGCTTGAATAAAGGTAAAATATTGAAATGCCGATAATGTTTTCCCATGATGATACAATGGCTGATGAATATATGTCAGAATTTCACATGATATTTTTTGTTGCTGTATGATATGAACATACTGTGTTCAGAATACACAACTTTCTTGGTCACTCCCTCTTTTTCTTGTTTCATCTTCTTTCCTTACTTATGTTTAGACTGAATTTTTTTTAAAATAACAGGTAACTTGAGGTTGGGAAATTTTATGAATTGAATTTAACAATTCAATATCATTTTGAGATATGAGAAAAATATCTTAAAACAGACAAATACAAATATGTTTATGTAACAAAAAGCAGATAGATGGAGTTACCTGGCTTGATACTTGATATTTACAAAAAAGGTTTTGGAATAGTAGTTGATATCAAATAACAAATGTATCTTTTCTTTTATGTACATGGAAAGCATATGCACCAAGACAAATTCCTTGTGTGTCCAATCACACTTGCCAAATAAATAATTCTATTCTATTCCATAATTCTATTCTATTCTATTCCATTCTATTACAAATAAATGCAACAATTTTCCTACTCTGTGTGTGTGTATACATACATACATACATACATGGCACAAATATGTACTTCCAGGAAGTGCATGCACACAGATTTGTTTTTTGTTACACTGATTCACAAATCAGGTTTAGTAGAGTTACAATATTAAAAATACCTAATACATTTTTTACGTAATAAATGTCCATTCTGAGATAATTATTGATTGAACAAATAATAGAATTAATATTCATCTTTTGATTTAGTCAGTTTGACAAGAAATGTAGCACTTTCATTCCATTGTGTTATAAAAATATGTCCAGTCGGTTAGTTTTTGCAAACCCTCTTATGTTGATTTAAGTACTATAAATATACTAACAGATACAACTATTCACAGACCTACCAGGATCTCTCTAAGTGGAAACTCTTCAATCATCAGTGATGACTAGTTTATGCTTGCTACACATTCTAGGGGCTGGGGGTGGGAAATTAGCAACTATACTGAAACAATATAACATAATCACTTCTATGAAAGTAGACTTGACCTCTTGACAAATACTGCTGATATTTAGATAAGAATACAAATGAAGAATGCAGTCCACTCTCATATCTATCCTACTAACATAGTGGGAAGCGACAATACATAAGCTTTACTTCGATGTATATCAATTTCATAATAGGAAAGGATATTTATAATGTTTAATCGGAATAAACTAAATGTTATTCCAACTAAATGCCATGCCTATATGTTCAGTTTACTACTTTTCCACCAATTACAACCATTTTTTGCCAAGGTTGTTATAATAGGTATTAATAAACTATACTTTAAGAAATCTGTTTTAAGAATTGCAAAACTCTTTCACAGACAAAGAAAATATATCTATACAGAGCTAGATCTACACATTTTCCCCAAAGATGAAATGGTATAGGTTGATGAAAATTTTTAAATTGATTATAGTATTTTTACCCTTGAGGTCTTTCTTCTTTGTCATATACTTTTAAAAAATTATCATAAAAATATAAAAGGAACGTATCATATTAATGTTAGTTATGTTCACTGCCTTGAGTTATTTATACAAACAATAAAGGCAAGATATAAATAAATACCTGTAAATAAATCTGAACTTGCCCACTTGAAATATTTTGTATTAGGATAGGAATTGTCATCTTGATTGGCCTTTGTGCTTGAGGCTTTTAAATTTTGGAGGCATGTTTAACTGTCTAAATAACCTGTTTAGAAGTGATTTATATCTATAATGTGACATAGTTACAAGCCTGACATTTTCTTCTAACTCTTGTTTAAATTGCTGCTTTTCTTCCTCTATCAAGGCTAACTGGCAAAATTTATTTTCAGATTATGGATGAAGCTTCAATTTTAACATGAAAATAGATTTTTAAAAATAATAAACAAAACATACAGTAAAAGTTATTCTGCTGAGATGTAGTCATTCTTATTTTTTAAAAAATTAAGTACTGTTTTGTGCAGTGCCACATCTAATTTATAAAGAAACCTCATAAGTATAATCTAAATATAATATATCTTTTCTATTTTTGATATTAATATGCCTTGCCTTTGAATCTGAAAACTCACTATACTGTTATCATAAAAGCTTAGCCCTTGGTGGATTTATTATTAATGACTTTGTTTAATTCATTTCAAATGTCATCTGAATAAGTGGCCTCATTTTTTTTTTCTGTCAGTAAACTCTATCAAATAATGATTCAATGCATGGGTAGTGTATTCTTGTATTTTTTTTCTCAGTGTATGCATATGAACTTCAAAGCTCTAGTATTAACCCTTATAATGAATCAACAAATCTGATGGTATTGTTATTTAATGAAACTCAAATACTTCGGCCATCTGATGAGAAAGAAGGACTCATTGGAGAAGAGCTTAATGCTGGGAAAGAAATTAAGGGCAATAGAAGAAGAGGATGACAGAGAATAAGGTGGCTGGATGGAGTCACTGAAGCAATAGGTGTAAGCTTAAATGGACTCCAGAAGATGGTAGAGGACAGGAAGGCCTAGGGGAACATTGTCCATGGGGTCATGATGGGTTAGACACGACTTCGCAACTAACAACAACAAATTGTTATTTAATGCCAGATCACTCCATAATAAAACAGTGTTGCTGAAAACATTTTGGGATAGAGTTTGTAGGGACCAAAAGACCCTTGATCAGTTCAGGAAATGAAAACATTTTTCAAAGATAGTTCAGCATCTTCCTAATAATTTTTAGTGAATCGAAGATACCTCTTTCCTTAATATATGCAGTTTCTTTTAAACTGCTGTTATTATTAATACATTTTCCTAAAACCCAATCTGTCTACTTATAGTTAAATCCATTATTCTGTGTCCTGTCCTCTGGAACAAAAAATGCATAATCATATCTTGTTATTAATGTTGATATATTGCCCAATACCATCACCACTATCACCACCCATGGCATCAATAACATACCCAGTTTTTTCAATCTGTCTTCAATGGATTTTTTTTACTTCTCTTATCAAATTTGTTGACTTTCTCTGATTAAAGGGGAATAAAGTGAAACAATTTCTCCCTGTCATTTTGTTTAATATAAAGTTAACTACGTAAGATTTAACCTTTACGGAAAAAAAAAAAACGTCCGGGTAGTACGACGAGACTCATATTAAGCTTGTAATTAATCACAATTCAAAGCTTTTCACACATACTATTACCAAGCCCAGTTCATTTTATGTTTTTCCTAACTATAGAAGCATATATTTGTCTATGTTTTTATTCTATTACTTTCAGTCCTCTGCCATAACCTATCAAGATTATTTTCTATTTTAGAATATTAGCTATCCCATCCATTTGTGTGTTATTTGCATGTTTGCATTTTTCCCACTTCTTAATGCAAGTCATTGCTGGATCTAAGGCATAGCTTTCATCATTCTCACTTAATATCATTGTAGTTTACTGAGAAGCTAATGATGAACACACTTTGAATATGAATTTCAAATCAGCTATTGATGCACCTAATAGATATGCTATCTAAATTATATTTAACTATCTTGAATACTGCAACAATGGAAGGGTTTTTGCTTTTTTTTTTCCAACAATGTGAAGTCCAAACCCATTTTGGCTCAGCAGCCAGGCTGGGCACACCTCATCAGCAGCAGAATTAATAAGATAGCAAAGAACCATTGGGGCAGTGAAGTACAGGTCAGCTAGGGTCTTGGAGTGCCAGGGTATTGCAAGGGAGTATCCCTGTATTGCAAGAGTGATTGTGGCTGAGATTGGGACTGAGATTGCTGCAGCTCCCAAAAATGTGGCAAGCAGCCACAGAGCCAAATTATTAATTCTACTGCCCCTGCAGAATGTAGGAAAGACAAAAGGGCAGAGAGGGGGGAAATAGTCCTATGGGGGAACTTGGAGACAATCTCTAACCTTAGTGAGGTTCTGTTTAAGGAGGCACCAAACCCAGAGTGGTTTGCATTGGGTTGGTTACTTGATTGATGAGCTGCAATTCTTGAGCACGACTAGTCAAGTGATGCAGTCACATGGCATCTCACTTTACAAGTGAATCATCAGTGACAGAAATTCCAACCCCAGTTGTGTTCATGTGTTTGTGACTATCTGTATTCTTGCCTTCATTCTGCCTACTTTGGATAGAAGGCAGCAAAGTGATTGTAAGGCCACAAAGAGTCATATCAATTTGATCAATTAATGTTGTATTCTTCATTGTAACTCTCTTGTGAAATAAACCTCCTAACATCCTAATTTTGTGAGAAAGTATGCAGAAGATTCTCAGAATTCCAATTGCTCCAATCAGCCATATAAACTTAGCAGCCTCACAGTTGCAGCTTTCTTATATTAATACAATAATTAATAAAATAAATAAATCAGCATAGAAAGAAACTTGGAAAGTTCTGACTTACATTTTAATAAATTATTCAGCTGTTCATTTATAAGTATTAATAACATGGGATTTAACACATCTAATTGCATGCTTCTTGTGTCTGAGAATCTGCCAAGAAAAAGATATTAGCAGCCCTGATGTTAGGAAATCTTTAAATTGTTCATAATTAATGATGTGCAACGAATAAATGAAATAAGGCTCAGTTGGCTAATGCGCATACTATTGGAGCAGTTAATAACTTCATACAAGCGCAAATGATATCAGAACCATATCTTCTTCAAACATTCTTTTTACTGTTAGAATACCTCTTATCTGCCATTACGTATCTGGCTCAATAGATCTACCAAGTCCTTCTATATATAGTATGAAGAAAACAAATAAACAAAAGGCTTCAACTAAGCACAAATTTTACCAATCATGGTTATAAAAGAGACAAATGCAAATACACTTTTGAACACCATTCAGAGTTTTTCTATATTTTACATGAAAGAGAAAGATTTTATGACTTGCCATTTAGTGTTTTTTTTTTTTTTACTTCTGTATCAATGTTTTTGTAATTACANTTTTTTTTTTTTTACTTCTGTATCAATGTTTTTGTAATTACATAAATCCTAAAATCTGGTATAGTGTAACAACACAGTAAAAATCTAAGCCAACAGAACTAAAATGTTTTATGGGTATTAATTTACAGAATGAAATTATTATTTGTTCCTCTATATAAATAATACCTAGATAATACCTACTTCACTTATAAGGCTAAAATGTCTTCATGTTATGATCTTCTGACTTTGCTTTCAAGAATAATTCTGCTCTATTTTAATCACCATAAATTGTCTTATTTTATCTTAAGTGCTTACATTGATTAAGATTTAATTATTTTTGTCTTTAAATAATTGCAGCTTAAACTTTATGTTCTCACCTCATCCAACTTCATGCCACAGGAATAGCAGAAGAAATGGGAATTGAGGAAATAAAAGAAAGAAAAGTGATATCTTAAGATATCAGACCACTTGACAATTGTTATCCTTTGTGGACAGGAAAAACCCATAAAGGAAACATCCTGAGCTACCAAGACCCCACTTCATCTCGAAATTGGCTGTTAAATTTCTTTTTGTTAACTATTCCTATTCTTCTTTTAATAGAAGCCAGACATAGCAATGCACTAGATTAAGGTTTCTTCACATACTTGCATTATGATGGCAAGTTTTATTGTGTTATATGAAGAGATTATAAGAAGTATAATGTAGTGAAAAGTATGTGAGAAAAAAGGTGGAAGAAAAGTTATGAAAAAAGAGTGTAATTAATGAGAAAAAGAATTAATCTATAGGTCAAAATGTATAATGATGTAAACAGAGAATGGAAAAGCAAGAATACTGAGGGGTCTTTGGTGCTCTCTAGTTAGTACTAGCTAGTACTGTAACATCATACACACCAGTAATAGTACTGATGATGTCATCTAGTTTGGGTAATGAAACTTCTGCAAGAAAACAACCAAGCTCAGAGACCACCAAGGACCTCTCATTTCAACCATGAGTTACAAATATTCTCCTTTATTGGAAAGAATATTGAGCAAGTAGGGGAAACACTTGAGCAAAAATTGCAATGAAATTTGCAATTAATTGAAATTAAAATTGAACTTAAAAAACATGAATCCAAGAAATAAGATTAATCATGTCTTGACAATATTAACAATTATTCTTCATAGAAATAACCATCCTTGCAACGCTGCACTATATTTAATGGTTACAATGTTTTCATTTGGTGGCATATCCAAGCAGCAATTTCAGCATAGAATGAACAATTAAGTAGTTAATATTTAATCATGTTAAATATTATTTAATATTAATCAAGATTTGGAGGCTATTTGTATTTGATATATCAAGTCTCATACTATTAAATATAGAATTAGGAAACCAAATGTAATACATCCTATTAAATTTAGAATAAGGATGTTTCTTTTTTAACATTGATAAATATATTGTTGTCAAACTATATTAGAAAATGAGACATGTTTTTTTTAAAAAAACTTATTTGTAAGTGAAACATCAGTGATTTTCATGTTCATTCCTCTGTTTAATGTAAAACTAAACCTAAGATATCCAATTTCTCTACAGTAAATGGTCACTCTTCCTCAGTAATATAGTATTTTTTTAGACAATATATTATATTTACTATTACAATTTTTATATACCACGTTCTGGGATATAAACCTTCGCAATGCAGTTTACAGATCACTTCTTAAATAAATAGTAGCAACTATAAAAATATATCTTTCCAACTGTTGATGGTAATGACTGCATATGGGGAGTGTAGCTGGAAAAGATTCATAAATTCTTTTTGTCTACCTTCTTCCTGCTGCTTTCAGGAAATCTTCATACCGTGTAATTTCCAGTGGTAGTATATGGAGAAAGGGAGATTGTGACATGCTTATGGAGTCTGTCAAACACAAGAAAATCAGGAAGTCTAGGCAGTCCAAAAGAATACAAAGTTTTATTGCAAGCTTATGCTCTCCACAAGAATCTGAACTGCTAACCAAATAGGCAGTAGATCAGAGTCAATGGATCTCTTCTGGATACAAAGTGACTCAAAATTGATGACACAATTGATCTCTCCCTTGGGTTCAGCATGGTCATCTCATACCTCAGGTCAGTCACTTCAAACTGTATGTGGATGATTGAGACATCAGAATCCTATCAAAAAAAAAAAATTATACGTAATGTACGTGTAACTTTTTCCCATCGTATTTGATCAACAATCATAGCCATTATGTTGAAGTTAATTATAAATTATTACTCATTTGAAATCGAAAGCTTCATCCAACCCATCCAAGGCCCTTTTCAATTGCAGCTGAAGAAGAAACTGTCAATATTGCAACTATATTACAGAACCATCCTCATGGCACACACATTTGCTCTTCTATATTGTTTATTTACATAAAATATTAGATCCTTATATTCTGCTGAAATTCAACAAACCACATAGACACTGTTTTGTGGGTAAATATATTATACTATTGACATAAAAGTGATGCTGTTCACTACTGAAAAAGAGAGGGAAAACTCATCACTATATATTTTCAATTACTGACACAGAAAACAAATAGAGATAAGCAATAGTATATCAAAGTGTAAGAATAAATTTTAAAGAGAAAATACAGAGTTCATTAATCTTTTCAATTGATGAAAATCTGAAGAGAGGGGATGATCCTCTAATAAGTTCTGAATCAGCTTATTTTAAGATCTGCCTACTACTGGAATACTCAGAATAGCCTTTTACAACTTCCTTATTCTTCTTCATCCACTTCTGTTGACTTTCATTCCCATAGGCTTCACTGTTATATTGGGTCAGTGACAGAGTAGCAACCAGCAATTACTCTGTAGAATATTATTTGTATCACTTTGTCCCTGAAGGGACACGTTTTCTGCTAAGCTGCTGTCTTGCCTTCATTTTATTTTGTGAAAAACACAGTATAGACAGAGACTAGCATTTTTGAAATGTTGTTTGTGAAATGTTAATTTTTAAAAGAAAATTAATTTAGAAAAAACCCTGAATTGTCATTTTCTAGATTATTTATCTAGAGAAATTATTATTAAAGAACCTTACAGTTATTTGCTAA